>JAUMHE010000063.1:4888212-4906537 GCA_032359235.1 Enteromius mattozi | reverse complement strand
AAATATATTTTAAAATATAACTTCTTCCTGTAAGGCAAAGTTGAATTTTCAACATTATTACTCCAGTTTTCACAGAAATAAATTACATTTAAAAAGTAGAGAAAAAAAAATAAATAAAATAAAAATATATATCATTTAAATTATAATATTTCACAATATCACTGTTTTTACTGTTTTATTTTGATCAAATAAAAAGCCATGGTGAGAATAGGAGACTTCTTAAAAAAACATTTTTAAAAAATTGTAATATTCTAAAGTAAAATAATTGATTATGGCACTTCCAGTGTTTAATGAGGAAAGCTTCATTAAGTCTGTTAAATAAACACCTGACACTATTAAACTGTTCACACTTCACAGTGTAACTTGTAACTCTTCAGGAAGAATGTGCTGTCACGTTATGATCAGAATTATGATTTTTACCTGGCTGATAATAAAAACAGATGAAAATGTCCCAGTGCCAGAGTTTTCATCCATATATTTGCATACATACAAATTTTATACTATCTCATTAAAATGTCTATTTGTACATTTCTGTCTGTGGCTCTGAACCTCAAGTCATTTATTACATTTAATAAAAGATCCACAGTTTCGTCCCTAGATACAACTTCCATTTCCTTTTCTATTTTACCCCGTTTTGTTTATTCGAAGACATGGGATGGAAACATTGACTTAATCACATTTTATCAATTTTTATGCATAAATTAAGTTGGTGGAAACACAGCCAATTAAGGACGAACCCAGGCTTTTGAGGAAAACATAATAATGAACAAGTACAGAAGTGATTCCCACATGACCTCATGTTTTAAATTAGAGATCAGCCATCAAGTTCATGTTCTTGCTACAACATGATGAATCTGTCAGCTTTCATCCTCTTTAAATGATTCATATGCAAAATCCAGGCAGAATATTTCCTTTAAATGAACACACACACACAATTGACAAATTAAGCATTGTGTAATACAACAACATCTTTAACTCCTCTGCTGCATAAAATCTTCAGTTCATTTGAGATTTGAGTTTCTTCTGCTTGTTTTGTAACGGTCAGAACGTCTCCGCCACAACTTCAATCTGTATTTGTAAATTATATCTAATTTAACTATAAAAAAGCATCTAATCGGTGTGTGTCAACTTTAAAAGCTTGAGAAATCCATCATCATAATTTTGCATTGCATATCAGAAGCTCCCAAAAAACACACAACGCTCTCATCTTCAGAGAAACGTCAACACGGAGGTTTAAAGTTAACGTTTGCCTTTTTATTTCTTTGCAGAATTTCTACAAGGACATCAATCGTGAGGGGATGTACATCAGGTAATTTCCATATTAACTGTGTGTGTGTGTATCAGGCTGTGATTGTAAGTGCATGTGTGTGTGTGTGTGTGTGTTGGTTGTGTAATCTGACAGGAGATTATCTTGCTGAATTAATGTCAAAATCCAAAGGATAAGCATCGGAGCACAGAGACAGAGGGACAGAGCGAGACGCCGTCCGTGTTTGACATACTGCTACCTTACAGGCACATTAAACATGAATGAGTGTGTGTGTGAGTGTGTGTGTGTCCTGCAGGGTTCTTCAGTGTGAGATGGATGATTCTGACTGATGTTTGTTATTAACAATTAACAATCAAGTTGTGTGTTGTGTCCTGGAGAAACACTGATGATTCAGCTTTAATGAATGGAGATCATTTATTTTTGTCATGACCTTTGACCTGTGAAATAAGAGAGAAAGATTGAGATGTTATGAAAATGACAATAACTTTAATAATGTGCAATCATGATGCACATCAGTTCTGCATCAGTTGGAATCTATAATTTCACCTACAGTGAGAATAATAACTTTATGATTGATGGCTCGGTGGAAGAATAGAATAGAATAGAATAGAATAGAATAGAATGGAATAGGACAGAATAGAATATGTATAATGTAGTGTTATACATTATCAGATTATCAGTACAGTGCAATATCGGTAATAATCAATGTAAGAATTGTTTATTACATTTATTACTGTTTGTATATATAAATCAAGTATTGACTGTTGGTTTCTCTCATATCTAACCCTAACCCTAACCCTAACCCATATCTCTCTTAAAATAAATCTGTGATTTTACCACACTTCAGGGGTTTAGGCTCTCTGCTTTGTGTAGTACTTACTCCTTAACCATGATAAAATAATTTTATTAACAGCCAACTGGCTTTATGTAATACTGCCTCCTTGTGGTAAATATAGAAACCATTTGTTATGATCTGAGAGAAGTGAATACTGAGACAGAGAAACTATATTGCATGAAAGTAAATTGATCTCTTAGTATAAACATTAATTTAAAGCAATTTATCACATGATATTAACATTATATAATATATAAAATCGTGTTTTTATATTATACTATCATGTTTTTATTTAGATTTTTGTTGTGTTAGCTAGTATTTTTTGTAATTTTGTATGAAATCAAAATAACCCAACTGCAGTTTGATTAAGATTCATTGGAATGCATAATGAAAAAACTTTATTTTTGGAAAATTGTTAAAAAATTATTCTTTTTTAACACACACATGCATTGTATAGATATATATTAACATTTTATAAATTAATGTATTTACGTATATATAATTAGTATGTATTCATTAATTGTAATTGTCATGTTTGTTTCTAAGGTATCTCTATAAATTGCGGGATCTTCATTTGGATGGAGAGAACTACACAGAGGCGGCGTATACACTTCTGCTGCACTCCAAACTGCTTAAGGTCAACAAACACACCTTTTTTTTTTTTAATCTTTATGAGGACTTACTTGAGCTCTTTATATTTTTCATCCACTAATCATAATCATCACAGAAACATTTTTGCATTTTTACGTATTCATTAAAGTAGGATTTTGTTGTGTTTATTACTCTTTGTCTTCATGGAGAATGAACTATCAAGAAATTCAGTACAATATGCATCTCATAAATAGATAAACAGGGTTTTATGGATTGGAATCATAAAATGTAAACAGGAAGTGACATCAAGTTGTAGTTGATTTCAGGTTTGACTATTTTTGTAGGTTAAACCTCTCACACACACACCTCTGTTCACTAGAGACACTCTTCTTCTCTGTGTGATTTACTGTGGTCTCTGACGGCCCTCCGGGTCAGATTTATGACATTAGAGCAGCTCCTGTGGCGTGCAGCAGATTTATAGAGCGTTTTACCCTGCTGTGTGTCTCTGTCTCTCCCTCTCAGATGAACACGGCACAGTCCATATACATTTCTATGATATTTAATGTTCTGTGATTTCACACAGCCTCTCCTCCCGTTAGAAAACACTTCAGTTCAGCCTCTCGCATTATTTCCTTTCAAACAAAGTTGTGATGATTCATTCAGTCGCATTGATGACTGGGACAGTGACAGTTTAGTATGACTGATATAATACTACAGTGTTTGTTAATATTTTGAATTAGATTTTTAGATTTATATTTTTTTAATTAGAATTTATATGTCATGCTTTCATTTTAATTTTAGTTAAGCGTGTTTTTGTATTTATAAAATGTATTTATAATTGAATTATATATTATATAATTATATTAAATATATTAGATCATATATTATTTCACTCATCTTTATTTTTCTTTGTTTTTGCATGTACAAAAACACAAAATATATTTAATATAATATTCTAATATTATATTAGTCTGCTAAATTACTAAATGTAAATGTAAATATATTATTGTTTTACTTAATCTATATTATTATTTTTTTCTTAACTTAATTTACTTATTTTAATATCTTATTATTTTGTTTTCTTTGAGGGTATATTTTTATTATGTCTGTATAGCTTTTTATAAATTGTATTTATTAGGTTTAATTTGAGTAATTGGTTTACTCCAACTTTAGTTAAACAAAAATTAGAAATGTTGGCTTATACGAGCAAACTATAATGTTACAAATAAATAAATGTTTGGGAAACGCATCCCACAGCACAATAACCTGAGACCAACTTCATTACTCATCATTATCTGCGTTTGTAGCCGGCGACACTAATCAGACCGCTAAACAAACACAGACCGGAAGTTAACTTAGGATGAAACCGTCTATAAGTTCTCTATTGGCATTCGTGCATAATGCGCGTCTTCACACAGACGATCGAGTGCTTCGTTCTGGTGAAAGCACCAAAAAAAACTTTAACATGAACGTGTCCTTGCTCTTGATATACAATCACTTTAATGAACACCGCTTTGGTTTTAATTAGAAAAAAAACCTTTACGATGGTGCCCGCAGCCTCAGAAAATTTCTACCGCTAGACCTTATTAATATTTTTATATATACAATAATATAGTAATTTTGTCGCCATGGGCCCGCTTGCGCTGCGGGCCCCCCACCGCACGGGCCCCAGTGCAGCTGCACTGCCTGCATTGTCTGTAGTTACGCCACTGCTACATTGCCTTGAATATTAATTTCTAATTTCTAAATCTCATTGAGCATCACAATGGTAGCCACCCTAGTTACTAGTGGCAATTTTTTTTGAGGGAATGTAATAATCATATTCAGACTGTATGATATAAGACTAATGTTGTGATGTGTTTGCAGTGGTCAGAGGAGCAGTGTGTCCTTCAGCTGGACTATCAGACAACACCTCAGTCCCAGCGGCAGCTGAAAGAGTCGCTCTACGACACCATCATCAGCTACTTTGATAAGGGCAAGGTCAGCTCAGCTTCACTTGGACTTCATGTTTAATATTCAGTAGACGTGACTGACTGGGTCTGGATGTTGAAGGCTGAACTCATGAATGTTTAACCATGTGTGCGAACATGTTTTTTCTGTGTCAGATGTGGGAGGAGGCCATCACTCTGTGTAAAGAGTTAGCAGATCAGTTTGAGATGGAGGTCTTCGATTACGAGCTGCTCGGACAGAAACTGGTAACACACAATAAACTTTCCTCATTTAAAAAAATATTATATTATATTGTTTATTTATTTTCGGTCTTTTTTTTTAACTTGTTCTTTTTTCAGTTATAAAGTATATTGTTTTTTACGTATTATATTTTATTTAGTCATCTTTTATTCTTTTTTCTTATGTATTGTAATTATTTTTTTCCTTTTAATTTTTTTTACACTTTTGAAAACATTGTTATATTGTATTATATTATACATTTATTTATTTATTTATTTATTTTAGACTGTGTATTTTTTTTTATTTTTGCAGTTTTGCAAGTACATGAAATTTATTTATAGTTTGTTTTTGTATTATTATTGTTCTTTTTTATGCATTGTTTGGATTAGTTATCTCTTTTTTTAAATATTTTTTTTAAATAATTAAAATATTTTTTTAAATACTTTATAAATATTATATTGTATTATATCTTTATTTATTTTTATACTGTTTATTTTTTTACTTGTATATATTTTTGTTATTTAGTTTTTTATTTTTGCAGTTTTGCAAGTACATTAAATTTATTTATTGTTTGTTTTTGTATTTTTATTATATTTTATGTATGTATGTATGTATGTTTAATTTAGTTCTCTTTTTTCATTTGTCTTATGTACATTTCAATTATTTTCTTCCTTTATTTACACTTTTAAAAATATGATATTATTATATTATACTATATCATATCACTTTTATTTTGCTTACACACACCATATTTTAAAAGTCTCCTTATGTATTTGTTCTTTCAGCTTTTTAGCATTCTGTCCCGTTATTTATTTCATCAATAAATTTATTTTTGCAGAATCAGCAGGCCAAGTTTTATGAGAACATTATGAAGATCCTGCGGCCCAAGCCAGACTACTTTGCTGTGGGATATTACGGCTGCGGCTTCCCTCAGTTCCTCAGGGTCAGTGTGTGTTTAATATTCTCAGATAAGGCTGCAACTGTGCTAACAGATATGTTATGTAATCTAGATTATGATGTGTTGATTTATTTAATATCAACAGAATAAGGTTTTCATTCACCGAGGGAAGGAGTACGAGCGCAGGGAAGATTTCCAGAGTCAGCTGATGAGTCAGTTTCCCAGTGCTGTGAGACTCAACATCACCACAATGCCTGGAGACGACATTAAAAACTCCAACATGCAGTGTATCCTTCACTCAGCCTGAGGGGCCGTTTACTGTGTATATATAAGAAACGCTCTCATTGACATATTATGTTTTTTTTATGGAACATACAGTATTTATTAATTTGCAATTCTAATTTTTTTACTTTATCTTTTATTTTTAGTTATATATTATTTCATATTATATCACTTAGACTTTGGGGCCATTTACTATGTATACATAGGGACTGCTTTTATTAGCATATTATAATTTTATATGTAGAGCATACAATATTTATTTATTTGTAATTAGCTTTTTTTTACTTTACTTTTCATCTTTTATCTTTTATTTTTAGTTCTATTATATAATATAATATTATTATTATGTTTTTTAGAACATACAGTATTTATTCATTTGTAATTAGTTTTTTTAACTTTACTTATTTGGAATTTTATTTTTAGCTATATTATACAATATTATATTGTATGTAATGCTGTCAAACGATTAATCGCATCTAAAATGTATATACAAATACATACACATACAATGTATATTTTGAAAATATTTACATGTTTATACATTTTTATATTCAAAATATTATATTTAAATATATTTGATATATAAAAATATTTTTCTTAAAAATATACATGCATGTGGTTGTATTTATAATATATACATAATAAATATATACAGTACACACACATATGTAAACAAAAACCTTTATTTTGGATGCAATTAATCATTCGACAGCACTAATTATACTATATAATTTCACTTGTATATTAAAGACACGTACTCTCATATAGTTATCTATAAATGCTCAGTGTGTTGTTCTTGACCGGTTCTGGATCAGATATCCAGTGTTTTACAGTACAGCCGGTTCTGGAGATCCCGCCGCGTCTGAAAAACAAACCCGTGCCTGATCAGATCATCAAGTCAGTCTGCAGAAAACACAAAACACATTAATCTGTTCAACTTCAACACTTGTCTGTAGCTGTGTGTCATGATCTCATGCAGTAAACTCTCTCCTCTTCTCTTGCTTCGTGATTCTGTAGTTTTTATAAGTCAAACTACGTCCAGCGGTTCCAGTACTCCAGACCTGTGAGGAGAGGGAAAGTGGATCCTGATAATGAGTTTGCTGTGAGTCAAAACACAACATTCATCTCTCATCGACCTCTGCTGTTCATAAACATAAGAATAATTATGATGTCCTAAAGATGCCTTTTCACTGTCTGTGACAGTGAAGTTAGAAGTTTTTCTCTCTAAAATTTATATTTGTATTGTATAATAAAATTAATTTGTAATTGTTTTAGTCAATAACAGCACTGCATATACCTAAACACTCATACATCTTCATCATGCATGCTTCACTGGGGTTGTGAAGGAGCTGTAAAAGACAAAAAGGCGACAAAATCTATGATTAATAAATATTGACGTTGTGTAGTGTGCAGTGTGAACAGCAGGTGGAGATATTTGACTGTTTCTGTTAGTGATCGGTCACACTGTACTACAAAGGCAAGCACCAGAAAGTGCAAAATTCTTAAAATAACCAAAGTCAAAGTCACTACAACACTGAGCTCAAATCTCTACTAGAAATGAATGTTGTCTGGTCTGGTTGAAGAGTTTTTGTCCTTTACATACACAATACACTAAAACAATGACACACATTAATGTCATGAGTTGACTGTTTTCTCCCTCTGTTGTCTTCAGTCCATGTGGATCGAGCGAACCACATTCTTAACCGCTTACAAACTACCAGGAATCCTGCGCTGGTTTGAGGCCACTAGCATGACCCATGTGAGTCACTGTCTTCTACTTCTGAATACTAGTGTACTGCATCCTGTGCAGTGTATACTGGATAGTATGCAGTATATAGGTATATATGGTTATTCGTGCATTTTATACATTAATATTGGTACTTTGAACAGCCTAGAGACATTGTTACATTTATATAGAAATATATATTTTTTATTTTATAAAATATAATTTTTCTAGTTTTACAGAAAAAGTTTATTTTATTTTGCTAATATGTATTTTATATATATATATTAATACTTATATTAATATTTATGATTAATAAGTTTTGTTCCTTTCATTTCTAAAATGATGTAAATGAGTCAATGTGAGTAGGTCATGTGACAGTGATGATTATCTCTGTATCTCTGATGATTATTTCTGTAGTAATACAATAGTTTCTGAGCACTTATATTTATAGTTACTTTTTCCAAAAAATTTAGAAATGTACCATATGCCAGTTCAACCATGCATAATGATAACAAAAATATAGATTCCCTGTTATTCTTTTATATTAATCATTATTATATCAATCATATTAATTATTGAATTGATTGGCATTGACTATCAGATGTGTTTATGGTGTAATAATTTGTGAATATTTCTCTGTCAGACGACGGTGAGTCCGCTGGAGAATGCCATCGAGACGATGGGACAAACCAATGAGAAAATCCTCACCATGATCAACCAGTACCAGTGTGATGACGCTTTACCCATAAACCCCCTCTCCATGCTGCTCAACGGCATTGTGGACCCCGCCGTCATGGGCGGCTTCGCTAAATACGAGAAGGTCAGAGAGACACGGTGAGAAAGCTGAGAGAAACGCTGAGAACAGATACTGATGTGTGTGTTTTTTCCAGGCGTTCTTCACGGATGAATACACGGCCGAACATCCTGATGACAGGGACAAACTCATGAGACTCAAAGACCTCATCGCTTGGCAGGTCAGTCACATGATGCTAGAAATGAGTCGAGTCATGTCTGGTCAGGACAGACGGCTAACCTGTTTAAATTCCTGTTTCATGGCTTTAGATCCCACTGTTGGGCAGAGGAATCAGTCTGCATGGAAAAAGGGTGTCAGATGACCTTCGACCTTTCCACGAACGCATGGAGGAGTGCTTCAAACAGTTGAAGAAGAAGGTGGAGAAGGAGTACGGAGTGAGAGAGCTGGTAAGGATGAAAGCCAGAAAGCAGAAACAGAAAGAATAATTTTTAAAAGATGCAGGAGGGAAGTGAAAGGGAAAGGGATCAGCAAAGTGTGTCCTGATTTTCTTCCTCTTGTGTAGCCTGATACGGATGAGAGACGATCCACTCGGCCTCGCTCTATGCTGCGCTCGGTCCGACAGTCTATCTGCTCATTGGCTGGATCTGAATGTGGAACGCCCACTAAGACACACCCAGAGAGGTGACCACGCCCACACACGTTTCTCTATGTTCAAAATAACTTGCTGTTATTATTCCTGCAGTTTATAAAATCATACATTATTTTCTAGAAATATATAGAATACACAATATTTGTTTAAATATTTATGTTTTAATATTTTTTATTAATGTTTCTTATTAATATATGGTTTTATTTTATTAATAGAAGATTTAATACTTATAGTTTCATTTATATTTATTACTACATTATTTTGTTTTAATATTTTTAAATTTAGTAATTTTCTTGTTATTTATTGTTTTATTTCTATTATTATTTGCTTAAATGTTTATATTATAGAATTTATTAACATTTATAAATATATAGTTGTTTTATCGATGTAGTGTGTAAATATGTAGTTTGTTTTAGAAATGTTTGTTTTACATTTCCATTTAAATTATTGTATTTATATATTTATTTATTTGTTTTTATAGAAATACATTTTATATTTATTTTAATATTTATATTTAATAAATGTTGTAATATTTGTAATTAATTTACCGTTCAAAAAGTTTTTTATTATTAATTTGTTATTATGTTAATTGATATTGCTTTGTTAATATTTTTTATTGGGATTTTATTTTTTATTTGTTAATATAATGATTTGTTTTTATTATTATTAGTCATTGGTATATTGTTTTCATTTTTATTAATACTTGTTTTGATAGCTATATTTCAATAATTTTATTGTTTTATTAATATTTGTTTTATTTCTGAGATGATGCTAAATTAGAATTGTGGCAAGGTCATGTGACATCAATGTAGCATAATTCTGTTTCTTATTACTACACAATGTGTTCTGTTTTTACATAATATTTTTTTTTTTAGTAATAGGCAGTATACAGTGTGTATTCTATTCTTCTCTTACTCTCTCTCTCTGCCTGTAGCATATCTCTGGACGGTGGCGCTCCTCTCTCTCCATCCATCATCCCTCGCTCCAGTGGAAGCATCAGTGTGATGGATGAGACTGGTGCTGAAGTGGAGGTGAGGATGATGAAGATATCGCCATAAAACGTTTCAAAAACAGACCAATGATTGCAGCTCTCCGTGATGACATCAAAACACTCTGGTGACTCTTTCTGTGACTCTTTCAGGTGAAACTGAGGAAATCCAAGAAGAAGAAGAAGCCCGGTCGTGGCAGCATGATCTTCATCAGCGAGGAGAAAGAGCGCTGCAGCACCCTCGACAAACGGGTGAGACAGAGAGATCTAGAAATAAATCAACAAAAGTTACATATGTGCAGTAGTAAATACATCTAAGAATAAATTCAGAAGTAAATATGAGAATAAATAATAAGGCAGTGTGAAAGTGAATAGTTGAGACAAAATGCCTTTAAATGTACTTTAAAAATTAATGTATCATAGTGCAGAACCAATTAAAATATAGTGGTGAAGGCAAAATGGTGATTAAAAATAGAAATAAAAAAATTGAAATAAAAATGCTGATCAGTTACAGCACGTAAAAAATACACAATTTCATACATACCACATATCTTATTGTTGTAATATTTAATCAATTTGTTTCATTAATTGTTAATTCAGGCACATAGACAAAACTTTACCCCATAAGTTAATTATTGGGTATTTTTGCAAGTTTGGTCCTTCATTAAGCTGTTTTTGTTTTTATTTTGTAGTGTTTTTGATGCTATTATTACAGTAACTGTTAGTTTGACTCTCTGTCTCTCTCTAGCTTTCCAAGAAGCAGGAGTTTCGCAGTGACACGAATCTATCAGAACCGAGTGTGAGCAGCAGCGGCCTCGTCAACTCCAGATCTCTGCCCACAATCACAGGTACAGCACTCAGATCATAGCCATTCCTCTCATTCACTTTTGTTCTTAATAGTGGCTAATTCAATTTATGTAAATGTTGAATAACCCTAAAGTTTTTTTTACGAGCTTTATGAAGCTGTCTACTTCCTGTTTTGTGGATATTAGTGGTGACCCCAAATTTTTGACATTTGAATATTCAACTCCCAAACTCACAGTCAAATATTCGCAGAGGTGTTATGATCATGCCATTTTGACTATATGGGGGTGCTCAAATGTCAGATTTCACAAAGAACCACCGGTATTCTCCCAATAAGTTAATATACACTCTATTATTAAAACAGTCTTATTATTTTGTGCAGATAGCCTATAATTCATAATATTAACGTTGTGTTGTGTAAATAATGAAGAGTATTCATTATTTATACAACATAAAATACAACCTGCTAACAAATGCGTCATATTCAGTGAGCAGCTCAAAACAGAAATGCTTAACTACTGTCATATACATAACATTATAATGAGAATGCTATTGTAAAAAAGTTAATGTTAGCTATCTTTTAATCACAACATAAAAGATTATTTTGTATCTGCGAGGCATTGGTTTCCCTGTGTGTTAATGTCAGTAACTGTCAGACTGTTGAATGTCTGATTTGACTCTTGGTAATGCATTTTTCCCCGCCCCCAAACATATGATTCAACTATCAGCAAGGTTTGAAAACTTGATTCGACTGTGAAAATCCTTAGTCGGGACACCCCTAGTGGATAACCAACATTCTCTACAACCAAACAAGAAGTGGTCCATATTAGCTGTTAATTTCACACGCTGTCCTCAGGTCTGGCTCTGTCAGTAGCCAATGGGAGTGAGGAGATGGAGTCGGCGCGGTCCAAGCGTGACAGTAAGAGTGTGTCTGTGTGTCTGCCGTCTGACCGCACCAGTGACCGCCGCTCCAAAGGAGTCATAAACCTGCTCTTTAAAACCAAGGTAACACACTCAACAGAGTTACTCCACCCCAAGATGAAAATTTTGTCATTAATCACTTACCACCTTGTTGTTCCCAACCCGAAAAAGCTTTGTTCATCTTCTAAACATAATTTAAGATATTTCTGTGGCCTGTGACTGTCCCATTGACTGCCAAACAATTACCACTGTCAAGGTGCAGAGAAGTATGAAAGACGTCTCCATCTGCCATCAGGGGTTCAACCATAATACTATGAAGCTACAAGAATAGAAGAATAGAACAGCGTATCTTTCCATCGTGTATAATACAGAACTGTGTATGTAATGTGCATCCACCGGATCATCTACAAAATGGTGCTACGGAGATGTTAAGTGCAGAATCTTTGAATCTTGTAGCTTCATAATATTACAGTTGAACCACTCAGACGTCTGTCATACTTTTCTTTACCTGCACAGTCGTAATTGCTTGGCAGTCAATGGGACAGTCACAAGCCTTCTGGTTTTCGTCAGAAACATCATAAATTGTGTTCTGAAGATGAACAATGCTTTTATGGGTTTGGAACGACATGGGGGTAAGTGATTAGTGACAAAATGTTCATTTTGAGGTGAAGTAACCCTTTAACAAGCCACAAACACTGTGATATGGCTTCCCATCATGCACAGAATATACTGGATAGCACTACATTTATTTAAATGTCTGTGTGTCTGTGTTTTTCAGATGAGCTCCAAACCTGATGAACCAAAAACATCTTCTGAACCATCCACTCATTTTTAATTCTGTCTCTTTAGTTTTTGGGTTTTTTTAAATATATATATAGCATTTTGGCTGTTAATTTTTCTACCACTCTTAAATTACGAACAGAAATGATAAAGCTCTTAAAGTGTGATAGTAACAGAGCTGTAGAAGAAAAAAAAAGCCTTGATTTCATTGAATGTGTTTGAAAACCAACTCTAATGAAATGAAATCAGTGTTTTAAACATCATCTGTACCAGCAATAAACTCATACAATTACGATATTTTGTCTTTATTATAAATATATACACACTATTTGTAACACACTATTACTTTTATAAAGTGAGGTATAAAAATTAATTGAACATAACGTAAATCAGAAGAAATCTGAGCTTTTGGAGCTTATTACCTGCAGGGGTGACTGGGATCAGAAGACCATGATGATTCTGACTTTCTTGTCATTATAAAAGTTCCATATATGCTCTATTGAACCGTCTTCTCTAGTTACAGACTACTTCTCTAGCCTTACTTTGTGTTTCGAAGATCGCAGATCTTATGGATTTGGAACAACATGAGGTATAGAATTTTAATTGGTTAGTTCACCCAAAAATGTAAATTCTGTCATTAATTACTCACCCGCACGTCGTTCCAAACCCATAAGACCTTCGTTCATCTTCTGAACACAAATTAAGATATTTTTGATGATATCAGAGAGCCATCTGACCCTCCATAGACAGCAACACAACTGAAATGATCCCAGGTCCAGAAATGTGGTGGTAACTGTTTTTTTTACGCAGTAAAACAGTCCATGTGACATGCTTTTACTATGTTTCTGAATCTGGGATCATTTCAGTTGTGTTGCTGTTTATGGAGGGATAAATGGCTCTCTGATTTCATCAAAAATATCTTTGTGTGAAGAGACTTACAGGTTTGGAACGACATGAGGGTGACTAATTATTGACAGAATTTAAATTTTTGGATGAACTAACCCTTTTGGAAAAGGTGGAGGTTAAGTGTAAAAAAGGGAAATGAGAAATGACTGGATTTGGACAGCAATTGTTTGTTTTTTCTGCAAAACAATGAAGCTGGTATTGAATCATATTGTGGCAGCTTGCCTGACTCTGTTGAACAAATTGCCCTCTGTCACAGCTGTAGAAGTCATTTAGTCTCATGCTCTCTTATCAGTGTTTCATTTTGCAAAGGGATACATTTCTGTTTAGCCATAATGTGCAGAGAGAGATGTTCTGTTACATTTGTGGTTAAGTGACTTTTGCATCACGAAATGCAACTGAACCACTATAGTTAAAAGGGCTGTTTATTTTACCTGTAGATTGTAGATAAGGACAAAAGGTGAGCCCCACACATATGCTGCAACACTTGTCAGTGTTATCAGGGCAAATGGAGTCCATCACTGCTTGTATACTATTGCTGGACAGTGTCCATGCTCTATTCCAATAGGACTAAACTATGTACAATACATAAATATATGTGTTACCTTTTTGTTTCATAATATATAACAGGTGACAGATGGTACTTGGATGTATCTCGGAAACAGTAGCCAATTGTCATATATTTTTAGCATGATTTTATCTCTGAAAAATGCATAAAAAAAGTAAATGAACTGTGATTCAGAGACTTGACAAGTCATTCTGTTTCCATATCTGAGCACTTACATCAGTACTTTTAGTTAGATTTTTACTTATGATTATTTACATTATAATTATGATAAAATGTACTGTTGTTTTACCACCTCAAGCAGGTGTTTGTCTGCTCGTTTAGACCTGGGCATCTGTCCACTGACTTAGATTTATATATATGACACATTTACTGACTAACAGCAGCATGAGAGTCTCTACTGGACTTTTAACCTTGGAAGTACTTTCACTGAACAGTGTCAAGGAAGCTGTGATGAAGTTGTTATAAGCTTGTTATAATTTTGTGATCCTGCAATGTATAAGTAAGACATATAAGTTTGTCTGGACTCTTTATCAGCCAGGTGATCCGATTGATTCAAGTTCTCAAAGGCCTGCATTTCTGCTTTTATGTCTGATATACAGTAAAATAGAGGATTCTAAATAAACCATAATGTTCACAGATGGCCTTAACTACTACGTACTTACATCAAAAATGAGTACAATCTTCTACAATCTGCATTCATATTGTTTTGAAAAAAAGGTTTAAGAGTGTGTTTGTGTAATTAATTACAGATGTATTTACATGCAGGTACTTAAAAAAATATATAAGTGCAATGTAAAAACATGTATGTACACAATAAGGGCATTGGATTAAATTATTCATTTAATTGTAAGTGCATAGTAGTTAAGGCCACCTAATATAAAGAGACCGTTTTATAAAATGAAAATGTATTCGATAAGGATGTCGTTTAGTAACAATAACACGCTGTCCAACAGAGGGCAGTGTTGATCTTTTTCTGCGTTTAGAGATTTTTTTTTCTCTCTCTCTCTCTTAGTAATGCTGCTTTTTTTGTTTGTTTGATTTTAGTTTTCTCATCATAAACATAATGTGTTTATAAGATCTGGATTATTGGTTGCCATCTGACAGACGCACACATACACTCATGTAGCCTATATGTATATGTATATAATGTCACTAATTAACGTCACTAATGAAAAGTTACACTGTTTTAACACATTACTTCTACATAAATTGTTATTTTGCTGGCTATAAAGAACAAAACTGGTAGATTCATGACACTCTTATAACCTCACAGTTAAGACTTTGCACATTAGATAAATTATATTATACAAGCTAAATCTGTTGACACACTAACAACTTTAAAGAAGTGACTGAAGACACTGCACATCCAGTAAATAAATAAATAAATAAATCTTGATAGTATAATATGGTCTGTTGGTTAATCTATAGCATTACCTTATTACATAAGATAGATAGATAGTGTGAGTGAGTGAGTGTGTGAGAGAGAGAGCGAGTGTGTAATTATAGACTCTGATATCCTATCAACATCACACACACACTCACAATGTAAACTCCTGCGCTTTTATTCCTCGTTGTTGCTGGCTTTTAAAGAAAAATATGAAACGTATGTAAATATAATCAGAATGCTGTTATAATGCTGTATGTGTGTGTGTGTTCAGTGTGGTTGTGTAGTAATCTAATGAGCTTTAATCAGTGTTATCTTAAAGGGTTCTAATTACACACACACCGTTGTTACATCAACACATTTGCATATGCATGTGCTTACTTTCAGATACACGTTTCATTTTCTCTCAGTGGAGATTTTAAACTGCTTTTGTTTTATATTGAGCTAATAATATTTCTGTGATCCACTGTGAACTAAACACAAACGTTTATGCTGTTTATTCACTGAGAAAGTTGTATTTATATTGTCATTTTTAGTTTTATTATTTATTTTTTTTATTTTAGTTTCATTTTTGTTATTATTACAACATTGTATTAAGGTGTTTTCCTTGCTTCTTGTACAATTTAGAAAGTTTAGACAAAAAGTCTGCTTGTCTCGATTTAATCCAATAACGAAGAAGAAGATTCAAGTCAAAGTGTCTTTATTAAAGCAAAGTACACTTACACAAAGTGATGAACTCAAATGCAAACAGGTGTGCCCTAATGAATAATAATGAAGACCCATGACAACTGATGAGTGATGTGCAAATAACCAGTCACCATTAATCGCATCCAAAATCAAAGTTTTTGTTTACATAATATATGTGTGTGTGTGCTATGTATGTATAAATACACACACATGCATGTATATATTTCTGAGAAATGTTGTTTATATATTAAATATATTTATATGTATTATAAATTATTTGAATATAAATATAGACATGTAAATACATGTAAACATTTTCAAAATATATACTGTGGGTGTGTGTATTTATATATAGCCTAATAAATCTACACAGTAAACACACGTTTAAAGAAAAGCTTTTCTTTTGGATGTGATCAATCGTTTGACAGCAATAATAGGAACATAAGCAGATACAGATCAAGAGAAAAAGTGTCGATGAAAACAAGCTAAACTGATCAAAATGGTGACACTGCTTTATTTTACATTGAGATAAAATATATTTTTATAACTCTTGAAATGTAAACTTCGCAAAAACATTTTTTACATTTATTTACTGAGATTTATTTTTAGAAACATTGCTATATTTAGTTGTGGTTTCATTTAATTTGAGGTTGTACCATAATTGCAGAGACATTGAATCACCATAATTATATATATATATATATATATATATATATATATACACACACACACACATACACATTAAATATTTCAGATAATTAAATATTTAACATCTACCCAATATTTTTGTCAGATATATATATATTTTAAAGTGAATTACATTGATAGCAACATGCATTTTGTGTGGAGTTTCTGTTTATGTATCCTGTTCCAAATCAGTCATATATGAGTTCCTGTTCAGTTAGGATGCTGTCTAAAGGTATAGGTCACATTTACCACTGTTCAACAAATTTTGTGAAATCTAGTCATTTTAATAGGCATCAATGCAATCTGGAATTTCATGTAAGGCTGAAAGTTTCCCCCGTTGCAAATTTTGCTTCATCAAAAGAAAGCTGCTTAAAAATGACTTTGTACATCGCTACACAATAGACAACGGATCTGTTTTTTTCCCTGTGAAATTGCAGCAAGGATGTCACTAGACCCTTTTTACTGGGGAACAAGAAAGAGCATTGTGCCCCAGTAAAATATTACTGATAAATAGTGAAGATTATAACAAACCAACCCGAGAATCACTTTCCTTAGGAATATATCGAGTCATGTGTGTTTTCTATCAGCTCCACAGAATCAGAATTAGAACAGGGATGCCAGAGTCATGAATGAATCACTCTTCCCTTTCAGTCGAGTCACTCCAACGTTACATATGGGAACTCGCATGAGAGACCAATCACCTCTGAGCCTTATCAAAAAGGCCAATGAACATTGGCATGCACTGATTGCATTCAGCTGTCGCTGATCACAGCGCGAGTATAAACAGCGTGGCCAAACAGTGCTCATTAGCTTTTTCGCTTCGGAGCGCTTGCCATTGAGTCCTGAAGACGGCTTTCTTGGAAAGATCCAAGAAGAAGAAGAAAGAAAAGCAAGAAGAAGAAAAAAAGTTCCTGAGTCCTGCTCTTCTCAGGCGGCAGTTTCCTCTGGGCACTGTTGGAGATCCCACGGGCTGGCAGTCTTTGTCAAGACTGGTATTGCCAGCTTTTTGCACAACAGCGAGACCATCCCTGAGTGCACCGTTGTGCCACGTGGTCCTCCCTGGGCAATCCGGGAGTTAAAAGAGCAATTTCTCCGGTCGGTGGGCATTCTTTCGAGATGTCTATCCGACTGTGCGGACTTCGGCCGCACCGTGTAGTCCCGTGGTGTTGCCAAAGCAGATTGGCTCCACGCACAGCGGGCCGAGCGTCTCCTTTGGTGCACCCAAGGAGGCTGAGATGTCCTCTGCAGCATCAGAGCACTCCGAGCAGCTCTTTGTCTGCTATGGAGGACAGCAGAAAGGGAATGCTGTCTCCAAAAAGAGGTTGGCCCATTGGGTGTTAGAAGCCATCTCCCTGGCTTATTTATATCAGGGAGAGCCGTGCCCCTTAGGACTGAGAGCCCACTCCACAAGGAGTGTTGCTTCCTCCTATGC
>JAUMHE010000063.1:4847520-4865576 GCA_032359235.1 Enteromius mattozi | reverse complement strand
TTCTGGATTTTTAATCTAATAAATGCAACCTTGATGAGCAGAAGAAACATCTTTAAAAACCATTAAATATCTTACTGACCCCAAATTTCTGAACGGTAGTGTATATATATACAGGTTGCCCCGCTCTGGTCTATGCATCCCTTTCTCTGCTGAATTATTTTTATTGCCGGTAGGGATAAAATGATTCGCGAAACGCGTTATGAAGTCCCGTTCTGAATCAAATGATTCGCGATTCGTGATCCGATTGGAGCGCTTCGAATCATTTTGCGTTTTATGGGTTACTTTTTTTTTTTTAATGGACCGCGGCCACCAAAAGTGTCTTTGAAGTATTGTATAAAATTATTATTAAAAATGAAAATAGATTATTTTACTAATTATACTCGGAATGTACACCTGGCAACTTAAGAAAGGAGAGGAGGCGGTCTTAACATCACAAACAACGCGAGTTTCAGCCACAGCCAAAGAATTTTAAAGTTAAACAGCAGAAATAAACAACAGCCACTGTAGATTATACTAAACACACGATTACGATAGGAATTTGCTTTAGATTTGAATCGGTGTACATATGAAATGCTAATTTCTACAGCGACACAAAAGGCTATAAATAGCATTTTTAACAACATTAAACGACCAAATTCCACATGTTATCGCAAAATGAAGTTATTACAAACAGTCGATGGAGGTTTGAAGTGAGTTTTGAGTAAAAGTGTACTAATTTCATATATTGTTTTATGTAGCATGATGCTAATGTTAGCTCTACAGCTGCAGAACAGGTGCAGTTTTAACGTATTTTGTCATAATACTGCACGTAAGGTCACAAGAAAATGTTTTGTTGTATTTATTTAAAAATAGTTTTGATAATAGTTGGGTAAAAGTTTACTGGGATTGATGCAAAGTGGCTTGGTAAGTGTTTTATTGCCAGTATAAAGACTAATTAAAAACATAATAATGATAGAAGAACAATAAGGTGTGAAAGGTTCTGTTTCCTTAAACTAGTTTGTCTTGTATTTCTTTATTTCAACACATTTACAGGTATCCTAATTTAAATTTTATTTGACTACTTTTTTCTTTAAAGAAGCAGAAACACATTTATTGGATAACCTCTTAATATATTTTTGACTCTCCTAATGTTCTCCTATTAATATGTAAAATGAATATGGTTTGATTGACAGGTGAGTGGGGCCTGACAATTCTCTCTCTCTCTGTGTGTTTCTCTGTGTCAGAATGACTACAGGAAGTTGTCTATGCAGTGTAAGGATTTCGTGGTGGGTGTTCTGGATCTCTGTCGTGACACAGAGGAAGTGGAAGCCATTCTGAATGGTGACGTGGACCAGAACCCGCCCACAGAACACCAGAGACCCTGTCTGAGCCGCATCAAACTTGCCATCAAATATGAAGTTAAGAAGGTAAGAAAACACTTATCCCTGTAAAGCCTACTGTATCATATTTAATACACGAATAAGGCCTCTAAATGATTAACATGACCAACAATTTGCTGATAAACCTGTCACACACTATCTGCTACATGCCTTCTGTCACCTGATTGATACTTTAGACTTCTTTTAGCAAGTAAAAAGTCTTTTAATATAATTGCACAAACGTCCACCTTCAGCTTGTGCTTTACATGTTTATTTGTTCATCTCTCAGTCATCACTGTAGTTCATATTAAGCATTTAAACAATATCATAAGACATATTATAAGATGCACAGAGTGATGACTGATATTTATATCATTTTATTCCAGTATATGCTATACTGTTATAAAGATCTCATTGGTTTTCATACGTTTTGTTCATATAATTATCAGCATTTGCATCAAATTGCATATTTTTTGTTCAGTTTGCGTTTCGGAATAAAACTGAACTGTTTTTTTTATACATGTTATCACCATATCATCCTATATGAGCCATAAAAGCCTGAAGTATCAAATATGATACTTAACAAAACACTTTTTTTCTTTGTCTAAAGGTATTATATTAGATTGAGTGCTAAGAAAATGTAAATGTGCACTGCAATGCAAAGAAATCTGAGGCGTGTTGCTGTAGTATGCGTGACTGTAGTAAGCGCTCAGTACTGTGGTGTATATCCGATCAGGATGAAGTCAGTGAGTTTGGAGACGTGAGGTGAGGCCAGGTCTTCAGGTTTGGAGTCTAATCAAGTGTCTGAGTGCTTCTGTTCTTCACCTCAGCTGAACTGGTGATTGGTAGACTGTGTCTCAGATGGAGAACTCTCCGTCTGCATGCTAACAGCTCCACAGCTTCCTCACCTTCTGACTTCAGCTCTCACTCCAGCAACACTGACACGATGGAGCTATAGAAAGCCATCAGCTTCCTCATGAAATCTCTGCACAGGCTACTGTTTTTAGGTCACTCATGTGTGTTTCTGGATGGTAAATACTGCGAGCTGGAGAATTATAGTTGGCTTGATCTGATCTTTTATTGGACTAAATGTCAAAGTCGCTGGAGAGAGGAAATGAAGGTGGTAAATAGCGGGCCAGTGGCGACACGCCTCAGCGCTGCTTTCATTTCACAAGATAAACAAAGATGCCAGTGGAGCGTCCAGGGAGCAATGTGATGATCTGCATCACCACCGAATGAGTGTCTCAGATGTTTCTCCTGAGAAAAAGAGCACATAATCTCACACAAGTCTCGGATTCACAAGAGATATTAACAGTTTCTGAAGCAAAAAGATTCTTTTAATTTTAAATTTAAATCTACTTTTGTTTTTGTGTGTGTGTTGTAATTAGCATAAGTCACAAGTTACAAACTATATCCTATATGTAATATCCTAAATGTAAATATATTAATTTATTTCAGCATTTCTGCAATTTGCACAACAATAAGATATACTGTGTATAAAAACTTAAAGTTTAAATAGAAAACAATGTTTAAATAAAAAACAAAACAATTCTAACTGTACATTTATTTATTTAAATAAGCAAAAATGAATGCTACCATGATGCATAACGATTTTAGATATATTGTAAATTTATTTATTTACTTTTTCTTTTTTTTTTTATCAGCATAAATTCAGAGTAGTGCATATATACTACCTTTATTTATATATAATTTACAAGGTTAAATATATATTTAAGTACATTTATTTATGCATTTCTGTATTTGTTTAAAGGGGTCATATAATGCCAGATGCACTTTTACAAGTTGTTTGAAATGAAATGTGTGTTGGCAGTTTGAGTACACAACCACCCTATAATGATAAAAATTCACCCTGTGTGTGTATCCATCACTGGTGTGGGTTTTAAGGGATCATGACCTTGTTAAGCAGATAACGTGAGGGTAATTAGTCCTGTTGCCCTCAGCGTAATCCAAACCTTCTGAGATGAGCTCTCATTACAGGACAGCTTGATTAAGAACGTAATACATTTTTTAGATTGCGATTGAAATCTTAATAGTTTCATTGACTGAAGAAGCGTGACAATAAGACCCTTTCATTAATTTCAGCCTTCGAGGAACATTACAGTCATCATGTTTATGAGATGAGCGCACTTGAACACCATAGTGTCATAATAACCCTTCTTTGAGCCTTGACTTGAGGGCGTTTCAGTTACAGAATTTGGTTATATTGATTGTAATGCATTATAATTGTGAATGTTGACAGTACAATTACATTTGTGTGCATTTTGTGTATTGTTGATGAAGATGGCATTGAAACTCGTTTAGAGTTAAAATACATTTCTAAGTATTTTATCTTGTTTTACAGTATAAATGTCTAAAAATGACAATCAAGACTCATTCACTTAATATTACTTAAAGTATTAAGTCTTGTTTTCTGGGAAAAAAAGTTGAAAAAAGTTAATAGAGGTCAAATAGTTTTCTTTTTTGACCCCATTGGCATAAACTCACTTAATTTTGATACATCTTTTCAGAAAACAAGATTTGATATCTCATCCTGCAGCTTATCCTAACTAAAACATAAATTTGAACTGAAATTATAAAATATAAAAATAAATAAAATATAAAAGTTAAAACTAAAATAAAGAAAAAAAATCACAGTTAATCACAGTTTCCAAATTCATGATGATTTGATGCCAGGAAGATTTCCTGAGAATGAAATCAGCAGAAACTCTTTATCTTTTAAAAATTAATTATGCATATGAAACTGATACACATTTAACTTTCAAAAATGATGCAAATCAAGTTCAGCTTTTAAAAATTATGCTAATTAAATTATAAATTATGCATACAAGTACAAATTGGGCCTTTTTGTAGATGGACACTAAACATCTCGTTTATTCAGATGAGTGTGTGACAGTTCTCATTAAAAGCAGTCAGAGGGGATGCTGGGACAGTTACTACGGCAACCAGGTACACGATTCAGGTGACCTCAGAGTTGTTTGTGTCACAGTGTTACTCACACACAGACTGCAGTAACCACCATCATCCTCTCAGTGTCAGAATTTAATGGATCACTGAAGACAGACAAGCTTCAGTCACTGTGTGTGAGCTGCTGGCAAATTAAGGTTGAGGATGTTATATGGCTTGTACCTTATGAAATAGATCGTCTATTATTAAACTCTAAACACACACACACACTGGTTTTAGGTGGGTCAGGCTGAGCTCTGGATCACAGCCGGAGGCTCATCTTAAATCAATGTCACGATTCATCTGTCCGTTTCTTGCTCATGCCTGTCTAACAGAGATACAACACCAAACAACAGGAAAAACATCAGAAATCTGCAGGAAATACAGGAGATTTCTACAAAAAAAGGACAGTAGTCTGCTACATTAGTCAGATGAATGTAGCTTGAAATGAATAATTATATATATTATCAAATACATTTTGATGATGACTTTAAATTTCTTTAAAAATGAACAAATATATTTTCATATTATTATTATTATTAGTAGTAGTAGTAGCTGTAATTTTATTAAATATATTATAATATTTTAAATTATGTATATTATATATTAATTTAATATTTCAGATTTATTTAACTATAATAATAATAATAATAATAATTTTTTAAGGACAGCAGTCTGCTTTGGTACTATTTTCACAAGCAACGGTTACATTTTTAAAACTCTTATTTTTAACTCTTAAATTATCTAAAAAGCCCTTAAAAGGACAAGGTGGTTAAAAAAATGTGGTGGGTGGAAAGAATTCAGGGTGGGAGGAAATGTAATTTAATTTAATTTTATTTATTTATGCAAATATATTTGGATTTTTCTCAAGAAAAGGAGTAATTAAGTAAGTAGTAAGTAAATGAGAATCACACAAAAAAAGCATACATTTTAAGATTTGACATTTTGCCACCTCATAGACCTACATGTACATTTATGAGATTTATTTTTTAAACAAAGCGACTTATATATTTTTTTTTACACAAATTTTGTTGCTCCATAAATGTTCTATACAACCGTATATATTAGTTCTGTAATTACACATTTTAGGTGCAGTAAAGAGCAAAATGTTTCTTAAGGTGTGTCTTTAGTAGTAGAGTACAATATGAAAAATGATTGAATAAAATATATTTCATAGCTAAATATTTATAGTAAATCTATATTATAGCATCAGTCTCTGTGGAAATCTACTCCCTGTGTGTTTGTTTAGCACAATAGCATGTGTTGTGTTTATAAATGTGAATGTTCTGTGTTTATCTGCTGTAATATGATTTATGGAGCCTCTCTTTTCTCAATGTGTGTGTCAGTTTGTGGCTCATCCGAACTGCCAGCAGCAGCTGCTGACGATCTGGTATGAGAATCTGTCGGGTTTGCGGCAGCAGTCCATCGGGGTGAAGTGTTTGACGGTTCTGGGCGTCACTGTCGGATTGCCTTTCCTCGCCATCGCCTACTGGATCATTCCCTGCAGCAAGGTGACAAACACACACACACATGCACATCTCTGCTTCTTTGAGTCTTCAGATGACAAGACACTATTATTTTCTACAAGCTGTTTTAGACACACTCTAATCCACACTCCTGCAGTAGAAGATGACTTCTTACATTAGTGCATGTTCTTCACTTCTTGTAATTTAGTTTTACATGATACTTTTTCTTCGCATCCACAATAAAAGTTCTTGTTTGCATAATATATGTTAGTATACTGTGTATATTTATTATGTGTATAAATACAAGCAAACACATGCGTGTAAATATTCATAACCAATATGTTATGTTTATGTATTAAATATAGTTTTTGTTATTTATATATATATATATATATATATACATAACAAAATATAATAATAGAAATATGTAAATGTTTATGCAAAGACATTAATATGTCCGCATCAGAAAAATTCACAAAAGTGGTTTTATGTCATAGGAAGCACATTAAATGTAAGTAAAGTGTCTACTTTTATGGTTTAAAATATGTTTTTTGGAGAATACAGTCTTAAAATTTGGTTGAAATAATGTTACATTGTCATTCAGTGTGACACAATATTTTTGTAAAAATTCAAACAACATGCTTCTTCTGACTTGTACATATTAAAATATATAAAAGAATAAGGAAGCATATTATATTTTGTGTTTTAAAAAATCTTACTTACAAATAGGCAATACCTAGTGGAAAATTTAAAAAATGTAAAATTACAGCTAATTAGTATTTGAGGTGAACGTAATACATCTTTTAATGTGTCATAAATTAATATTTGTTGTAATTATGCTGACAAGACTGTTACACTGAATGTCATTTTAGTGGGAAAAATTTAGTGAATCGGGGGAAAGTGTGATATTTATTTTTGGCTCAGAAAAACAAAAACAAAATTGCAATTAATTGAAACAGAACGTTTTTTTTTGGGAAAAACAACAACAATTTAAAGCATTTTTACCTTTACTGTTTTTATGGTTAAACCCTTTTTCATCTTTGACCCACATATACATATACACAGTACACACACATATATTGTAAACAAAAAGTTCTATTATATTATATTATATTATATTATATGTATCCAGATAAGCTGTTTTTGTAGTGTAGTTTCAGCAAATGCAAGAAAAAAAGGGAGGAAAAAAAAGAGCAAGAAAATCCGATTTTCCCGGTAAGGCCCCTTAAAATTCATATAATAGGGTAAAAGCTTCACCTTTTCCATAATCACACATGAATAAACATTCAGACACACACACTCACATCTCTCCAAACTCTATTACAGGCTGACTCTCCTTCAAGCACACGCATAGATAAACACTCACGGTTCATTTCCATGCTGAGGATGAGGAGTTACACACCGACTCTGTGTTTGATGACCACTTCAATACACACAGTCTCACAGAGAGATATGAGACACTACACACACACACACACACCAGGAGGCTTTTGACAAGGGTTTGGGATTGAAATCTAATCAGAGCTTCTCAGACAGGAAGTATTGTGAGTTTCTAGAGACTTGTGACACAGAGAGAGAGAAGGGGAAAGAGCATTTGAGGGTTTCAGGGAAAGTGTGTATTTGTGTGAGACGATTTACTTAACTATCATTTGAGGACAGTGAATTCTAAAAATGCACAATGTGTTCTTTTAGGATTAAGATAATATGTAAAATAATAATTACAACATTATATTAAAAGGTGCATTTATGTTTCATTCATATGTTGTTTGATATGTAAAGCATCATCTAACTCATAACAATTATTAAATGAGAAAGTATACATAACAAATAGTAGCTTTAGAAAGAAATAGCTATTTTGTTTGATTTAACATAAAATTTATTTACTAACATTTAAGTTATGACAGCCTAACATTAAATATGGAACATGAAAAAAGATCAAACATCTCAGTATTTTTCTGTTCATGCAATGAAAGTCACCAAAATAGCTTTGTTGTCTTCAAATACTTTCTTTTATTTTGCACAAAATAAGTAATTCAGGTTTAAAACAACATGATGCTGAGTAAATTATGAAATAATTTATTCTTACTATATTTTTTATTTTTGTCTTACTTTTTAAATTTTTACTGTTTTTTCTTTTTCTTTTTAACTACGTTTCTTGATCTGGGATCATTTCAATTGTATTGCCGTCTATGGAGGGTCAGATAGCTCTCCAATTTCATCAAAAATATCTTGATTCAGTCACTTAAGAGGGTATATTAGGGTATATGAGTTTGAATGCTCTCTTTGAAGGGAGCTTTCTATGTAGACAGTAAGACAAGAGTGATTATGTCTCATTAAAGTGTTTAAAATGTCTGAGAGAGAAGAGGTGATGAAAGACTAGCAGACAGATGAATGGCCACTGATGATGATGATGATGATGAAGGTATTGTGTGTGAGACACTTGAACTCAAGAGCAATCAAAACCTTCACGTCATCTGTGCTGGAAAAAACACAGACTGAATAAAAATGATTGATTTTGGACAAAGTCTGATGATTTTTCGGAGAAAAATAGTTTCATAAACCTCCAGTAAGAGCCAATTCATCCGAGAGAAACTTCTCTGCTGCTGTGGATGAATGTGTTTATATGACCGAATATTAAAAGAATCAGTGTATCACAGTAGGATTATTCCATGCATACTCTTGTGCTTGAGTCTCTAGCAAATTATCAGAACATCAGCTCTATGAAATTCACCTCACATTCACATTGTCTTCATGAATTTTGATGAGTCACACTTTAAAGGAATAATTCATGCTCATGTTACACTAAACCTGAATAACTTTCCCCTTCACCGCTGTTTTTGTTGATTTATTTTGGTGTCACATAAACTTGAAGATGAAAACTTTGTGTTGTTAAGGGTTAGTTCATATCAGAAAGACTGACAAGGTAAACGTTTACATGGTATTTAGTCCGTAAAGTATTACAGATGGTTGTGAGTTGCAATCATTTATGTATAGTTATAAAAAAGTTATTTGGCGTAGGCCCCATGCCTTGTCATGGTCCTGGGGATGCAGATTTGGCTGATCCTGTCTGAAGATGAAGACAGGGGGCGGAGCTTGCCACAGTGGATGAACAGAGCCAGTGTTGCCAGATTGGACATTTCCAAGTATCGTACCAGAAGCTTGAAATGATCTTATTAGGAAGAAAATTGTTGTACAAATGTACAGAATACAGCTATTTAAAGGGTTATTTCACCCAAAAATGAAAATTACGTAGGTAAAAATTATCAGACAAATATGATAATTGTCATATGTCTGGCGACACAAGACTTGAGCCGGCCTGGTGGTGCTGGTGAGGAATGAGGGTACATCAATATCATCAGCTGCAAAAAATGAAAGAGTTCAGTTGTCAAGCAGTGATTGGCCAGAAATGTTAGTATGAGCAGAACTTGTGCTGACCCTTTCACTTCCAGAATAGAAATATCCTGTCTTTTTTCTTTTGAAAAGTAATTAAGGAAGACATTCCAGGATTTATCTCCATTTCAATGATGCCCAAGGGGCTGAAGGTCCATATCACAGTTTCAAAAGTGTAATGATCTTAAACGACCGTCCATTTTCTAAGGAAAAATAAAAATGTCTAAACATTTTTTTATGACAAATGCTTGTCTCACACTAGCTCACACATTGCGTAATCGCATAGGCAGAAGTACCGACCCAAGTAAATGTCCTTTGCAAAAAACAAAACAATAACAATGTTGTACACTTTTGAAGTTGGCGGAGAAAATAAGATGTTTTTTGTCCTACTCTACCTTTCTGAACTGTAATACACAGATGAAAAGCTAATCTTGCGTGACATTTCCAGTGTGATTAATGCGTGTCACGATCGCCAGCTGGAGTGCCCATGAGCTCCATTAGAGGGCGCTTCACCCCGAAGTGTTATTTCATGTGCTATCCTTGTCCGTATGTGGTGTCCCCATTGGTCCCTTGGTTTCATGTGTCTTGTTCTCATTGGTTGGTTCTGTCTTGTGTTCCCCTCTGTCTAGCTTAAAAGAAGCCCTCACCCTCTCTCTTACGCTGATTATTGTATACCCTCAGTCCCTTCGTAACAGCGTGAAGACATGTTTTCACATCACAGAGCTAGTACAAGATAAGTATTTGTGGTTAAAAAAAATTTTCTCTTTTGAAAATGGCTGATCATTTAGATAAGACTCTTATTCCTTGGCTGGGATTCTTTGAAGCAGCAATGAAACTGTAATTTGGACCTATTGGCTCTTATTGTTTTCCTCAAAAACCTTATTTTCTTTTCGACTGAAGAAAGAAAGTCTTTAACGTTTGACATGAGGGTGAGTAAATTATCAGGGAATTTTTATTCTGGAAGTGAACTATTCCTTTAATTTACATTACGGGCTTCAAACATTTATATTTACTGTGTTATACACCGTTATATAATATCTCACTTTCATCTTTCGGTCTTACAGTTAGGTCAGATATTACGGAGTCCCTTCATGAAGTTTGTCGCTCACGCCGTGTCATTCACCATCTTTCTGGGTCTGCTGGTTCTGAACGCGTCGGACCGGTTCGAGGGTGTAAAGAACCTCCCAAACGAGACCATAACGGATCATCCGCGGCAAGTGTTTCGCGTCAAGACCACGCAGTTCTCCTGGACCGAGCTCCTCATCATGAAATGGGTTCTGGGTAAGACCTGTGTGTTTGTGTGTGTGTTGTTCTGGTTCTCGCAGCACTGTCTGTCTGCACAGGTAATGGAAGGTAAAATTATGTTGATTATAGATGTGTTTCAGTGGTGTGTTTCACCACATCTGTATGCATGCATGTGTGCAAGAAAACCCCCCACAGGTTTTATTCCATTTTGTGAGAACGTCAATGTCAAGCAGTGTGTTTTTATAGTAATTTTACTAATGTTTAGTGTCAGGGATTTAAACAGCCAGTGGTCCAATTTTTCAATTCATTCAGTTTGCTGAGAGATATCCGCTATTACTTTATTATTCTTATAACCTATACTTATTATCAATTTATCAATGTCCATCAGAAGAACTCTTTAATCAAAACTAGCTGTAAAATTATGTTTCTTTCACTATAGGCATTTTGGTCCTGTGGAGATTGTTTACACATTCTTTACAGTATCACTGGCTTATTATTTTATTTCATTGACATAAGAGTTTCCACCAGTATATACTGTATATTGTCAACTTTTACTATCTTTACCTATGAGACAGGTTCAAATGAACATATTACATAGAATAAATTGGGACTTCAAATATAGTTTGCTTGTTTATAGAAAATTTTTAGTAATATTCTTAATAATATTAATATTTTTAAATAAAATTCTATGGTGGATCTTTTATATATTTTTATTTATCTGTGTCTAACACAAGGGTCAAATGATAGATGTTTAAAGTCCCAGTTTGTTTGCTTATTTATTTTATAAACCAATTTTTTATATTATTTTAATATTTAATATTTTTTAAATAATATTAAATGATGGATTTGTATATTTTTTTATTAATCTGCGTCTAAGACAATGGTTAAATTATAGACTTTTAAAATTGTATTCATTATAGTTTGTTTGTTTATTAAATAATTTTTTTTTAAAAAAGATATAATATTATGAATTTAAAATTATTACATGGTGGATTTGTATTTTTGTATTTCTTTATCTGCGTCAAATCATAAACATTGGAAGTCCCGGTTTACTCATTACAGTTTATTTTATAGTAAAGGTTTTAATACATTTTTTAATAATATTTAATATTTTGAAATATGGTGGATTTTTTTTTTTTGAACATCTTTTTACAAGACAATAAGACAATTGGATGAAAAAATAGACTCGTTTTCTTTTTCAGTGAGCCCACCAGCAGATATTTGTTCTCATTTTGATCAGTTTCTCATTGAACAACTCTTCATTTTGCTTTTCGTGTAACTGTATCTTGGTTTAATAATCTTGCTCTGGAAAACAACTAAAATACTGTGGTAGAACAGCCATTGTTTGCAGTCTGATCAGAAGTTTTTTTCTATATTTCCTTAATCTGGAGTTAAACCTATTCTTTGTGTGCGTGTTTCAGGCATGATCTGGTCGGAGTGTAAGGAGATCTGGGCTGATGGGCCACGGGAGTATGTGATGCACCTGTGGAATGTTCTGGACTTCGGGATGCTGTCGATCTTCGTCGCCTCCTTCACAGCTCGTTTCATGGCATTCCTCAAGGCATCTAAAGCTCAGCTCTACGTCGATCTGCACGTCCCCAACCACGACATCAGCAACGCATCACTTCCTGCAGACATCGCCTACTTCACATATGGTGTGTCAATGAATGCAGAACCTCACACTTCTGTCTGAACTCGTTAATAACGGTTTAACATAGTTGTATCAGCGTACAGCAACTGATTATGGAATTCTAGCTAAACTTTTGTAAACCATTGTACGTTTTTGTGAGGTATGTGACAGTGTTCAAGTGTGTATTGTGAGCTCTGGTATTATGGGTAGAATCATTCATGAGAGGCTGTGATGCAGATCTGTGTTAGCAGTGTTAGCATCTTTAGCTGAGCTGAAGTCTGACCGCTCTGACCTTACATTTCCAACACTTTCTGACAAGAATCAACCACTGCTGAGTTTTAGCTGTGTGTTAGCTCTGAGCATGAATAGATTAGCCGTAACTCTTCTGTACTGCCTAAACATTTGTGTAACTGCTGCTATTATTCAAGTATTAAACTATTAAGCTAACATAGCAAATAAATAAATAAATGAACAAATAACAAACCTAGTATATGAAACACAAAGTCCAGAGAAAGAAAAAATCATATTTGATATTGATTCCAGTTCATTTGTTAGACGGAATAAAAAAAAATGTGATTGTTGTTTAACAAATCTAAAAATAGAACTATTAAAAAAAGTTTTTGTGAAAATTGTTAACAAAAAAAAAAATTTCCTTTTATTTTATACATTTTTTAAATTTACCTGTATAGTTGTTATTATTATTATTATTATTATTATTATTATTTTTTATTTTTTATTTCAGTTTATATTTTTTTATATCACTTTAATAAATTAAATTGTACAGAATTTTATTAAATAGAAGTATATTGTAAAAATTGTATTTGGCTTGACTGCCATATAAAAAGAACTGAATTAACTTGTTCTTTAATTTCAAAAAACTGAAATAAAATGCAATAAAATAATATTAGATGTAATATGAATGACATTTATTTTGTTTTAGTATCGAGGTAGTGTTATATTTTTATTAATTGATATTTTTTAAGTTTAATGATTATTTCATTTAAATTTTTAATCATTGTAATACATCAATTAAAATAGATGAAAATAAGCAATGTTGCCTTGGCAACTAAATAAAATAAAATCAGTTAAAGTTTGACTACAATTAAAATAAAATGTAAAAAAAAAAACTAAAACTGAAGCATAAATATTCAAAGCATGAAAATATTCAAATAAAAACTATAGTAAAAGAATTGAAGAACACTTGTGAATAGTGTTAGGTTGTTTGAGTATGCCATTCATACATAATATATACCTCTCTATGTCTGTTCTGATAAAGCTGATGTGTGTTATCAATGCTGCTATCTGCTGGTGTAAAAGTGATATCACAGCCTCTGAAATCACACAAAACATTTATGAGTACATACATAAAGTGTGTGTGTGTGTGTGTGCTGGTGAAATCTTTGAGTCAGCTGGCAGTGTGTTTGATCTTTATTGTGTTCACTCAGAATCTCTGAACAAAGTCTTCATTAGCATTCTCCACCTTTGACTTCCTCCCTCAGATTCTCTTTGAATTTAATCCATCAAACACGTGTGACGTTACTTTACCATTCCTTTAAATCTAAATCAGCTCCCCGTTACAGTATTTCCAGTAATGCTCTCTGTGTGTGTCTCTGTCGCAGCGAGGAACAGGTGGAGGCCGTCGGATCCTCAGATCATCTCTGAGGGTCTGTACGCTATCGCTGTGGTCCTGAGCTTCTCTCGCATCGCCTACATCCTCCCGGCCAACGAGAGCTTCGGCCCGCTGCAGATCTCCCTGGGACGAACTGTGAAGGACATCTTCAAGTTCATGGTCATCTTCATCATGGTCTTCGTGGCCTTTATGATCGGCATGTTCAACCTGTACTCCTATTACCTGGGGGCCAAATATAACCCTGCCTTCACCACGTGAGTGACAGATTTTACATGCAACAAAACAAAAAAAAAATTACATTAAACATTTTACAAATTAAATAATAATTTAATACTGACCTACAATTTGTGAAACTCTATTATTGTTCATGTTTTAAGTTATTATTAATTAAATTGCATATAATTACAATTAGAGGATATATTGCACATCACACACTGTAATGATAAAATGATAAAATAATTAACCTGTCATGTTTTATTTTGAATAAAATAAACAAATATTTATTTATTGAAAAAAACATTTTTGTATAAATAAAATATATATTTACATAAAAATTATAACTGAAATTATTTAATCATTTGTTGTGATCTGCAGTTGGCCAGAAAAATGTACAATTGTTAACGTGACATTGACTAAATAGAAGGAAAAAAAAGTGCATAGTTAAAAAAAATCACATTTTTCCACTGAAATTTATTAATACTAATGTGACCTGCGATTGGGAAAAGGAGCCCATGACCAGAACAACAGACACAAAACACAGGAACAGAACAATGCCACACCGTAGTGCAGGGAACCAGGCGTGACAGTTGTACTGCATTTGTACTGAAAAAATACTGAGTATAAACATTTTGTTTTTTCAGTGTAGAATATCTTTTCCCTACTTTCGCAACCTTTTTTTTTTTTCTTGAAACCCACCAAGTGAAAACCACCAGACCCTAAACTAACGCACTAGACATTATTTAGTCCCTTTATAATACTGTTATGATGCTAAAGATTGTGGGTGCACATGTACACAAACCAGCATTCTCCATCAAATACCTGCTGCTGAACCTCTGAGTTTGACTCTGACAGGTAAAAGCATAAGCTTCTGTGTGAATTGACAAAACTTCACCTAAAATCCCTTCTTTGCTTCTTATTCAAACTCTCGTGTCTCTGGCTGTCATCTTGTATTAGCGTGAGTGCTGTTTTCAGCAGTAAGTGCTGATTTGTATTCAGAGCACAGATATGTCAGGCTTATGAGAGAATGGCTCAGCTGTAATCTTTTCCAAATCGCTCAGCAAATGGGTTTTTTAAGTTCTGGTCAGCTGGTTTTGAAGTGGATCCCTGCGGTCCGACATCATTTAAAAGCAAACAGAATGAGGCGCAGCGCCGGTGCTCGTGGGGGCCATTCTGCTGTGCCACGGCTAACATTGTCTTTCATTTAAAGGGTCCAAATGCCTCATGAAATGCTCCAAACGAATCCTCATTATAGACAAGAAGATCATAAACTTCAGTTAAAGAATTTTGTCATACAGTACAATAAATCAAAAAAAGAATGTTCTTGTTTTCTAGTGCATATATTTTCAGGATAATTAGCATTTATAAGCAGATGTGTTTGCACCACAATTACAGTTGCATAAATAATACAAAATTAATGTTTTATATAAATATAAGAAAAATATTAAATTTTTTAAAATAATATTGTGAACAATTAAATAATAAATTATTAAAATTATTAAAAGAGGCCATTTATTCGATTCATTCATACACTAATTAATGTAGAAACAAAGCAAGCAACCCTTTATTAAATATATCATTAAATCATTGTTTTGTTCAAAATATGTACATTTGTACAGTTGTAGTATTAGTATTCGTTGCCAAGTTTACTCACAAACACACATTTGTTGTTATTAAATGTGTCACATCAAATTCCAATTTGGTCTTATAAAAATACGTACCTCTGTGCACTTTTTGTGCATCACTGTTTTTACGTGCCTTACTGTATCTTTCACTGCAGTTTCAAAGAGAAATGTCCACTGAGTGGTGCTAAAACACAGGTTCAATACGTAAACCCTGGCACATTTTTTGATGTTGATATAGGTATGTATTGCTGTGTTTTTATAACTTTGCTTCAAGAACATATTGCGTCGGTTCAGAATTCAAATATCTGTGGACTGTCGTTAAAAGTTAATGCTCTTATCATGTTGGAAATATGCCCTACACCAAATCCAACCCTAAACCTACCTGATAGTGTTAACAAATGCAAAACATATTAAAAGACATTTATTGATGCAACCGTGCTATTTTAACTTCCTTTTATGCAGAATTGAACTGTTTTGACGAACCGTAGTTGGTATGTATTTTATGTCTGACTAAAAAGTGCACCCAGGAACATTTATGCCATGAGACCAGGTAGTCAAGTTCTTACATTATTTCGAATAATTCAGTTAGAATAATAAGAAAGTGTAAAGCATTCATATGAAACCAGTATGAACAAACTCCATCTTTCCACTGCAGGAAAAACAAAAGCTGCATCTGAAGTGGCATTACATCTATTTACAGAGTTTTTGATGAAGCTGATGTGCCATAAATGCATTTATGCTGCAAAAATTCAAATGCATGAAGTTTTAAATAGTTAGTTTTAAATATGAAACCAAACCAGTAGGTGGCGGCAAATGACTGTTTGAAAGACTGAGATATTTAGTCCTTAATCCAACAGATTCATTCAAAAGGCTGATTCATTCAGAAATGAGGCAAGTGACTACTGTCTTTATGAATGTGTTACTGAATCATTGACTCACTTGATTCAAAATTAAATTAAAAAATGTGGATTCGTTCAGTAAGGAAACACTGCTGTGTTGCTAAGGGACACAAAACCGTTCAGCTGTGGCTTTATTATACCAATATTTTACCATATGTGACCCTGGACCACAAAACCAGTTAAGTCGCTGGGGTATATTTGTAGCTATAGCCAAAAATACATTGTATGGGTCATAATTATTGATTTTTCTTTTATTGCACAAATCATTAGGACATTAGGTAAAGATCATGTTCCATGAAGACATTTGGTCAATTTCCTACTGTAAATATATTTAAAACTTAATTTTTGATTAGTAATATGCATTGCTAAGAACTTCATTTGGACAGCTTTGAAGGTGATTTTCTCAATATTTCGATTTTTTTTGCACCCTTAGATTCCATATTTTCCAATATTTCAGCCAAATATTGTCCTATACATCAATGGAAAGCTTATTTATTCAGCTTTCATGTGATGTTTAAATTGAAAAAATGACCTTTGATTATGTCTGGTTTTGTGGTCCAGGGTCACATATGTGAAATCCTTTTTTTTCTGTTGCTGGTGATAACTGTTTTTGTGTGTTATCAATGTCACTTTCAAGTTTTGTGTTGGGAAATACAGCACATTTGCTCATGTGAAATTGCAAAACTATGTCATGCAGAAATACAAGACAAAACCTCACATTTTTGCTTTCAAAGATTGAATTAGGGAGTCATTTAAATTCTGCTAAGCTACTCTTCAAGCCAGTTTTTGAAATTGACTTGCTTTATAATATCAGCTTTTGAATTGTTAAATCAATAATCTCAATATTATTGTAAACAAAACATATCGTAATCTTTTATTGCTATCTGTGAGAATGAATGGATGCATTAAAGAGAAGTCGCTGGTGTTGGCCAGTAATGTGCTTCAACCTAATTACGATGTGTTGTGTCTGCGCTGCTAGTTTTGTTCGCTGTAGGTGGGAAATTAGCATGCTGATTAAAGCGATGCACCGCCAGCTACCGGCCCGTAACGGCCCACGGAAACCCTGTTAGCGTCGCCATGGTTACGCTCCTCCATGAGGGCTCTAAATGGAGTCCCATCCACATATCTGAGCCTGTCAGAGGAAGCGTCGATTTTAATCATTCGATGTGCATCAGAGTGTCCTGCGGTGATGGAGACTGTTTTTAGCACAATAAGAGCCGAAGAGCAGATGAAATCAATGAGAGTCCACAGCCCAATTTAATCTGAATCAGAGAAGGTGAAGTGTGTTGGAGCTCAGCATTGGGTTTGATATGGACCGTGAGCTTCAGCATGATACCTGCCACAGGACTGAAAACCTTCCTCAAAAACACTGAAAATAAAAGCTTACTGCTCTGTAGGAGGAGATGTTTATGATCCTTATGTTGTTTTGAAATATTTCAAATGTGTGGAACAGTTCACATTGTTTTTACATGTAAGCGATCACTTCAATACTCCAGCCATGACACAAAATATATACAAGCAAACAAATATAACAACAACAATAAATAATTGCTAAATACAAACAAATAGGTAAACAATAGTAATACTACTAGTAGTGATGATAATTATGTTATTGTAATTATTTATTTTAATT
>JAUMHE010000063.1:4832475-4843535 GCA_032359235.1 Enteromius mattozi | reverse complement strand
TCAGTGTCACATGATCCTTTCAGAAATCATTCTAATATGCTGATTTATTACTAGAATTGTCAATGTTGGAAACAGTTTAAGTAATATTTATTGACACAACGTTTCGGTCACACGACCTTCATCAGGAGTGTCCTGATGAAGGTTGTGTGACCGAAACGTTGTGTCAATTACTTCTTTGCAAGTTGCGATAGTGTGCGGGAATTGCTTTTTTGTTGAAACGATCCACCTGGTTGGTCTTTTATCCTACGCACCTATCATCTGCAGGTGTGCGATAGAGTTTGTTCACTAAATGTATGAAACCTAAAATGAGCAGTATATGGTTGAAAACACTGCATATTTGTGATAATATGACAAGCGCTCAGCGCGTCCGATCTGGCTCTGTGCCAGCAAACGCGCGAGAGCAGATTTGAATTCAGCAGTTGATGACGTGATGCATTGAACGTTCTAATCACACCGGTGTGATGGTACGCGCGAAAGGGTTAACAACCACATGGCAACACCCTAGTGACTAAACACAAATGCCCTAAATACCACATACTGACATGTTTACAAGAACACCTTAGCAACTGCATAGCAACATGCTAAAAACAGCCATAGCACCTTAGCAACCACATGGTAACACTCAAATGACTACATACAAATGCCCTAGAAACCGTATAGTGACATTAAAAAAACAGCCAGAACTCCTTAGCAACTGCATAGGAACATGCTACAACCCCACAGTGTATGTGTGTGTGTGTGTGTGTGTGCACATATGTTCTCTTTCTCTGTGTCCGTCAGGGATTTGGTGTCCAGCACATGTCAATAGACTCGATAGTGTCTCGACCCGCCGCTTCTGCTAATGAAATCTGTCATCTCCGAATCCTCTCACTCCAGTCTATTCGTGTGTGTGTGTGTGTGTTTGTTGAGTCTGTCGGTGGGATTTTCTATTGTTTATATAACGTTGAATTGTGGGTTATTTCCAGACGTTCCCGAGCTCCACTCTCCCATGTCAGATGATAACGCCAGCTAACGTGCGTGTCGCTCTGTGTCGCATATAAACACAATGAGACACATCGAGTGAGATCTGACAGAATTATGGAAATCAGCACGAGGCATTCTGGCCGTACAGGACCAGAGGAGTGTGATGAGACATATCTGAGACAGACGTGAAGAGGAGGACGTCTCAGGAGAGGTTGGTAAAGAGACCAGGTGAAATGGAGAGAGTTTAATATGATGTAAAGAAGCCACAACCTTGATTCGCATTGTGTGTAGAGGTGTAAAACTGATTCATACAGGATTAACTGTTGCAGTAACAACGGATCATAAAATTAAACTTGTGTTTGAAGATCTAAATCATCCATAAAAAAAGAGAGCAATCAGGGAAGTTGCATGAAGGACTGCAAAAAACATAATCAAGGTTGATTCAAAACATTGTCAAACTTATATTTTTATTACTGTTCAAGGGTTGGGTCTTAATTTTATGTGTTTACAAAAAAAATTTTTCTCTTCTTCTCATGAAGGATGCATTTATTTGATTAAAATACAGTAAAAATGGTACTAATATGTAATATTATTACAATCTTAAATAGCTCTTTCTATTTGAATATACTGTGATGCAAAGCTGAATTTCCCGCATCATTACTCCAGTCTTCAATGCCACGTGATCCTTTAAAAATATTTTTAATATGCTGATTTGAAAACAGTTGCTGCTTCATATTTTCTCGGAAACTGTAATATTTGTTGTTTTTCAGGATTCCTTGATGAACGTTAAAGCAACAGCAATTATTTGAAGTAGAAATATTAGCATTATACATGTCTTTACTGTCACAATATAATAAATATTCTCTGAATAAACAAAATCATTTTCATCCAAAAAACTTACTGACCCCAAACTTTTCAACCGTATTGTGTTTTATATTTAAATTCCTTTTATTCAATTAAAATTCAATAGCATCATATTGTATTGATGTTGTTGATTTGATTGCATCATTCGGACTGCTTTATGGTATAAGTAGCTTCAGATTGTCACATACATTTCGGATCAAATGTTGTGATTCATCTGAGAGCTGGTTGGAACAGTTCTTGGCTCACAACTCTATAATGAATCATTTTCTGAAATCCCTATGGAGAAAATGAATGAGAAAAAATACTTCCAGAACCAAGGCTGCTGTAAAAGTGGGCGGTCGATGTTGAGCTGTATTGTACATGGGAGGAGAGAGAGAGATATTCCATACCCTGCCTGGATTGTGTCTGTTTATTTAACAGAGTTATATAAATGAAGTCCTGCTCTTTGCCAGCGCTGGTCCACAGCGATCACATTCTTTATTCCCTGATGATTTTATACCAGGCTGAGATCAGTGTGCTGCAGCCATGAAATCAGTGTCAGACCGTACGAGACGATTCTGCAACATTTACAGACAAAAACATGCATATTATAAAACTACATTTTAATATTTTGTGATGAAAATGCATGTCTGATTGGTTTGTAGTGCATTGTCAGGTGGTTGCTATGGCTCAGGTTCCTTCTTAAATGCAAGTCTACTGTATGGCTCTGTTTGAAGCTCAGGCAGCTGAATTGTTTCTTTGCTGGCCTACAGGTAATGACTTTGCAGGCACACTAAGGTTCCTCCCGAAAATGCCTTCAAATAGATTTATGATCATGGGCTAATGATATACAACAGAACAGAGCAAGCTTCTTCATTTAAAGCTCAACCATCAGAGGTAAATAATGGAACCAGTTAGAACCACAAAACATGGCCAATAGAGAACCTTTTAAGGGTGTTTTGGTTCATTTTTTTGCATTTCGTAAATGCCCACTGTTATTATTGGCTGACAGTTGTTGTTGATGGCCATCATTCTTCACAGATCACTGGAAAGCACAGGATTGTGGGATATCATACCCAGCTCACAGGAAACGTTCAAGGTTCTTTTAAAGTTATAAAAAAAACATTCTTCTAACAACATTAATAGAATTTTCAGTGTTATCTGGTCTTTAATACTGTTCCCAACAAAAGCACAACAACATATAAATATCATTTAAGCACTTTCTTTTCCCGAAACATTTTAGGGGGCATTTACAAGATACCCTTTTCAACTAAAAACTGAAAACTTTTTATGTTTTTGGCCATTCATGTCGCCAACAACTTGCCTGGCATGTGTTTTTAGTCATTTTCATGGATTCCTGTGAATTGGAATTATTAGACAGCGTTGTCATATGTACAAGAAACTTCCATCAAGAATGTTCCATCTTTAGCACAATGTCATGTAAACATATAGCTGGACAGTTTGTCTAACATTTTTTAACTACTTGTTTCAGAATGTTCCAAACTATCCATAATGTTTGCAAAATGAAAAATGTAGTGTTTTCTTAAAGTTAACCGTTATCATTGGTATCCAGTGTGCCTTGTATCCATCTTACCTATGTATTCCACTTGCAGAGGCAGTGTTATTTAGATTTTGGATGCAGTCTGTAACATTTTTTATTTCTGTTTAGCAAGTGAAAATAAGTCTAATCACCACATTTCTCAAGCTAATTTAATATATCAGTTTAGAGATTATTTGAAGTCTCTTATTCTAAATATTTTTCACAAATACCATCTGTATCACCAGAGTCTAAATCCAAAACATCATGTTGTAACTTCCTAAATTGTATATTCTAGTCATTAGTTGACGCCAAAGCACTTTTCATAAGCCGCTCTAAGTACATAAGTCTGTTAAATGCAGTAAATATAATCTGACGTGATCTAATTTAGGTGCCTAACTAATTCCATGGCACACCTCTACATAAATATTTCTTTCCAGGCATTCCCCTTTCGTAAACTCACACTGTGCTCATAACCTGCGACCCAGCCACAAACGGCAGCGGGATGCTAACTTCACAAAACCTCGAAAAGACCCAGAGCTTGACATGATGAATCGCGGATCTTCGTTAGCGAGCCTCGTGTGGCTGCCGTCCAATGCGTCAGCAGGCCCTTGGCGGGAAGACTTATCTCCCATTACCCTGTGTCTCCCCTGCCGAGAACATGCTCCTGTCATCAGCGGGAACGTAGGAGGAAGATTGCACATCGCCTCTTGTAATGGAGCGCCGTTGTCCTCAAGTGTGATTTTACGTCTTTCATGGTTAATTACATGCAGAACCTGCAGCATGAGAGAAGCGAGGGAAAGAATGGTATCTTTTTCTTAACATATATGTGCGAAATTCTATTGCCAGGCCAGATACTAATGAGGGTGAACAAAGAGATGTTGTTTGGTGGTCTAAAAATACTCCCTTACATTTCTTTTCTCTTTCTCACTTGCGTCCCGTACATGTCCACTCTATCTCTACAATCATAACAGCCCTCCAGGTGGAATTTCATAAAGGCGAGCGACTTAGTTTGTCAGCGAGTGGATTAGAGGTAGATTGAATTGGACAGCGCAAGAACAGAAAAATGGGTCAGTGTTGTGGTGGGGGAGGCAGGAAGGTTCCCGGTGGCAAAATGGGCCCTTTTGAGCAAAAGTGTCAGTTGCAAAGCAATTATAATCTCCTTAGCCCGCCGCAATTACATCTACGTTCTTCCCTTCCAGCGGATGCAAATACCACCGGAGGATATTTATGCTGAGCTGTGGCGGGGAGATTTTTGCACTTTCGGCGAAGCGTTGCTGTGTAAGATGCTTACGTGAGGCGACAAAGTCTTCCTAGAGCACATTAACCTGGTCATCTAATGCAGACTGGCATGTTTTCAGGCTGAAAGCGTGACAGCTTTTTCCCAAATGTTTCCACTTTATTTAGAGGTAAATAATAGAGCCAGTTAGAACCACAAAATGTGCATTCGTAGATGCCCAGTTATGATTGGCTAACAGTTGTTTTACAACAGTTTTATGATTGGCTAACAATTGTTGTTGAGACACAGATCACTGCTGTGTTTTAGATTAAAAATGCATAAACACTCAGCACCTATCAAATAATCTGTTTAAAGGGTTAGAGTTATATTAAAAACTTTCCAGACCCCTCCAAGCCTTTTCATGGGACTAAGCGGGTGTTTACAGCTCGGAAGACATTATATAAAGCATGCGCATCTGTAATGTAACATCACACGGCTCCAGGGGTTGAGTAAAGGCCTCCTGTAGTGCATGCATGTGTTTTTAAAATATAAATATCCATATTTCGGCTGACTGTGGTAACTGGAAGCAGTCCCGGTGGATGCCGTAAGAACAAAACAAAATGTCAAGTGATGAATTAGAAGCACAAACCAAGGATTTGTACAGGAAAATTTCAGAAAATGTTGATACAAGCAGGGGGAGACTGGTTTTCCTTTGCTAAAGTAAAGAAACGTTGTTTCCTTTGCTCCTACAATTCCCAGAGGCTTCTGTGCACCGTGGAACATAACGTTCTACGTCATCTGCCGGAATACTTCTGCTTACCAGAGTCAGCAGAAGTAGGAAAAAAAGTGTTTAGTACATTCAAAATAGGAATATTTATCTTTTTAAAAACGCATAGATTCGCTACAGCAGGCCACAATTCACCCCCAGGAGGCATGTGAGGGATGTTTTATTACATTTGCGCGCACTTTATTCAACGTGTTTTGGACACCTCACCATCTGCATAGACCTGAATTTGCTTCTCTCATTATTTACACTATGTGCGCAAATTGGTGCGTGGGGCTAAACAGAGCAGGCGTTGATCTTCTGCGGAGGTGTGTTTAGCCACACTATTACATCAGAACGGGACACATTCCACAAGCTCAATATTTTCACATTTGTATGATTTGCACACAAGTAATAATGACACAATAACATAGTGAAGAAGCTTATTATAGTTCTATTCAGATTGGGACAGACAGACTGAGAAAGCTTTTGTCTTCTACACACAGACTCTCAAAGGACTTTAGTTTTATGCAAATTTCAGGCTAAGCGTTTAAAGTGTAGTTCTCTCAAAACGTCTTTTTATTTTTTCTAGTTCTTAAGTGCAGTGGTGTTTTAAAGAGCCCCAAAACTAAAACGCTGATTTGAACATGAAAATCAGTTTTTAATCTTCATATAAGCATTCATTCAAAACTGCATCTGATTGTAGACTGTAAAAAATATGGAGATATGATACCTCTTCATTTCCTTCCAACTATAGAAAAGTGAAGCCAAAGCATACCAGGTATGGCCACTGTCATCTTGTGCCAGTGATGTTATTTGTAGCCAAAATCTGCTCAGTAGTGACCATGAGACGGAGCTGCGGTATGAAAGTCTCACCCAAGATTCAGATTCAATCACAAGTACACAATCATGATGCCACACCCTGCTTTTATAACATCAAATATCTAATTAAAACCAAACTTATTGGAAAAACAACAGAATACTGAATTGGTAAACTAGAGGGTGTGGCTTGGTTTTCTACTAGGAGCTGATTGGATGTGGTAAAGTAGGTGTTTAATTCAGAAATGAACTTTATCATAGTTACTGTCCTTGGTGTGAGCAGTTCTTTACTGCTGCATAAACACTTTTGTGTCTAAATGACATTTTATGGTCGTGTCCAATCGGCCCGTCTGTTCGGGGTCACCCAAACATTGTGACTCTGTCCTGATTGCTCCGTTCAACCCCATGTGTGCAATGCTAATTCTAGACAGGTGCTGATGAATATTGATGAGCTGTTTAACCTCTGAGCTGTGATATGATGTTCTTCAGTGGTGATTACCACAAGGAGGGTGTGTCCTCAGGCTTAAAACACATTAATATTAATGAGTTTGACAGTAATCAGCACTAAACAATGTTTACGCTTCAAGATGCTGATGACTTCATTGAGAGATTTGTTTAGTTGAACATCACACAGCAGTCCTAACTTGTTAAGTAAACTTGAATGAGTGTGTCAGTTAGGCCAATTAGAGGAACTGATGATTTCAGAGATTATACTGGCACATTATGTACAGTAGGCTATGCCAGGTTTATTTCAGATAAGAAACTTGTGTTGTTTGGAGACCTGAAATTTAACTTTTTTTTCATATACAATCAATGTGATATATTTTTGTTCAATAATGTACTTTTTTCTATTTTATTTTGTATTTTAAAAGAATTTCATGGATAAATATTTATACAAAAATTATGATCAGTGTTTTTTTACATTTCAATTATAACAGTATTTCATGTCAAAATAGAGACAATGCCTTTAAAATCCAGTTTTTAAAGTCAAATTTGTGCCATCTGATTGGAGTTAAAGAAGAAAATTATTTATTTTTAGCCACTATAGCTATACTTTATATAAAAGGCCTGTAGACAATAATTATTATTATTATTATTAAGTTGTGTATTTGGATATGTATTTAGATATTCTCAAAGACAACTTTTTGTAAAGGTTTAGGTTGTTTGTTGTTGTTGTTTCTTTGAAATGTTGGTTTGAAATGTCAGTTTTCGCATTCATTTTACTACTGCCAAACCTGAGCACAGAGAAAGACATTTTATTACACATAACATAAAAAGTAAAAAGACAAATTGCAACAAAAATGAACTGGAATGATTTATCAGAGATTAATCAATCTGATTTCAACCTCTCATTTAAGTTCTGTTCAGTTTTGCAATATTGTTACAACCAGACGAGTAAGTGAATAATAGTGTTGTGTGTTTGTAAGTGAGTGAGTGTCTGTTTTGTACTCTTGATGTTGTAGAGTGTAACCCCTTCCTCTGTGTCTGTCCTTTTACTGCATTGTGGCTGAATTATTGATTTTATTTCACGCATTTGCAGAAACATGCTTTGTATTACAGTCACACTAGTTCATATATGTGTGTCTGTGGGTGTCTATTTTGCACTCCTGATATTTTTTAGCGTCACCCCCTCATTGCTGTGCACATTTTTTTCTGCATTATGAATTATTTGTATATTGCGCACACACACACACACACACACACACACAAATCTTTGTATTTTTGCATAGGCTATTTCCCATTATTTTCCGATAGAATAGTGGTCATTTTTGAGAATCTTTTTTTGAATCAAGTCCACAATTTATTTTATTTTTACTTATTTATTTTAATTATTATTATTTTATTATTTTTTTATTTATTGGTCACATATAGCGACAGCCATAAAAGTCATCTAGTCACCTTTCCGTGCATTTTAATTTTCCGGACTAAAATGACAGAACAACACCGAGGGTTAATGACATCAGCTTCTCAAGTGGTCCCTTTAAATGGCTGGTTCACCTGATAGGCTGCATGTTTCTCTCTCTCCCGGTAAAACCTATCTGAGACATTCCGCACCCTCCTGAAACTCTTCCACTCACTTTGCCTCAAATTGAAGAGTCTGTCTGAGGAGAGCGAGGGAGAGAGACATAAGCGCGTCTCCATCTCCATTGCGCACAGAGAACTGCTCGTGTACATTACGTTTCTATGTTTCTTTTATTTGTTCCTAAATACTCTTCCTCTCCAGCCGAACCGGATCGATCGACCCCAGTTACCTTAGGTCTCGGATGACGGATGTGCGCGTGGAAAGCCACTTTCCCTGGATATAAACATGCGACGGGATGTTGGGTAGACGGGCGCCGCTCCAAACCATGGAAACCTGTCGGAAAGGAGTGATTCTGTGTGTGCGAGGATACTGAGACCCGTCATGCGCTGTTATTGACCTTCACTGCGCGTTTATTTGAAGACATTTGGATCCGTCGGTGTGATTGGAGAGCACTTTTCTCTCCGCTGGCGCATAAATCTATGGAAAACCAAACAGTGGGACATGGATAGACTGATTGAGCCATCTATGGATTTAGTGCCGATGATCATAGCCCCTGTCTGAGGTGTGTTGGAGGTCTGGTGGTCTTGAGGAGTTCGTGGAATGCGAACGCAACGACGCGCCGCGTCCTCCTCGCCCTGCTGTCCGCGGCGCACAGAGGGTAAGCGAAACCCTGAAACCTCTGAAATCTCTGAAATAAGCGCAACAGACACAGAGCGCGCATCTGAGACACTTTCAGTGAATTATGTTTTTATTCCAGAGCTCATGCGCGCAAGGCGTATTTACATAAATAAAGTTACATGTAGAGGACACCCGGGGTTACATGTCACTTACAAGCTTATTTGGTTTATTTTTATTAAAAAGTAAACATACATTAAACATATATTAAACATAAATGTTGTTTGGGTAAAAGACACGGTTCATTGAACACACGTACATGCTGTCACATGATATGGGGTAAGTTGTCACAATAAGAAGCTAGCTTTGTATTGATACTGGATTGAGAATATCTTTAAACAAAAAAGTAACAAAAAAGCAACACAAGTATGCATTTAAAATGCATTATATGAAATATGATGGATTTTCAGTAATGAAAATTAATCAGTAAAACTATGCACATAAATAACGTGTGACAACTTACCCCAACCTGCATTATATCTAAAATACTCTTGTCCAGAAAATCAGATCAACATTTCATATCAAGTCTACCTTCATTATATTGTGAATTTTGTCTTAATTAGTGACTCATCTCTTGATTTATTGTGGTTTAAATTAGTCAATAAAAAAAGCAGGCTTATTGAATTAACATCACAAAACAGCAGTAAATAAATAACATGTGACAACTTGCCCCAACTTGCCTTGTATGTACAATACTCTGGTCCTGAGAACATATTTAATGTTTCAATTCAAACACATCTTCATCATAGAAAGATTTCTTCCTTAATTATATGTTAGTGTGGTTTTAAGGTAATCAGTTGTTCTCCAAACAGATTTAATAATAATATGATGATGAATAAACGCCACAATAAATAAAGCAGTAAATAAATGTCATGTGACAACTTGCCCCAACCTGCTTTGTACATTCTGAGAACACATTCAATGTTTCAGTTCAAATATATCTATGTGTTCAGTTGTTCACACATATAATATTCATATAAAGACATTAGGTTTGTAATTTAGAGAATAAAAGGTTTTCATACTGTCAGGACTAAAAAACAAGCATCTGTATAATCTGACTGATATATAACTGACATACAGACCCCGTGACAACTAGCCCCAATGTCATTTATACATAATGTAATGCAATAATAGTTTGTTTTATGTACATGAGAGATGTATGAATTCCACTGCACAGTAAAACGAATAGTGAATGTTGTGTATTGGTCTGTTTCAGTCTAGATTCATCATGCTGAGGCAGATGCTGTTGAACTCCACGGCAGCGGCGCGAGACTTCGATCTGATGAGTAACACACACACGCCGGCGCCGCTGAACGTGTCCCATGGGCCCGTGAGCGTGTCGGCCCTCCTGAAGCCCACGGGCCGCGGGAGCGCTCTGAGAGAGGGCGAGCCTGACAAACCGGACCTGGCCACGTATGTGGTGATGTGCCTGGTGCTCTTCCTGCTGGTCCTCCTCATCGTGTTCTTCATTAACTGTCAGCTGAGGAACTCTTTCTTCGCCTCCATGCCTTACGACCGCTCACTGCGAGAGGCCCGCAGCTCCTACAAATGACCCGCTTGAGAACCGGTGCCGGACTGAAGCCCAACTCAGCCGCGTGATCGATCTGTCTGTATATAATGACTGTTTTGTACTTCTGCACGGCCTTTTCTGTCCATATACAGTTTATCACGAGTCGTGTGCGTTATGTAAAAGATTATTTTCTTGTACGATGTTGAACCATGATTAAATCTCACGTTCATGACTGTCTGTGTCTGGACAATGGGCTGATATTGATCGTGGTTGATAGGATGAGCTTTTGGTTTGAAGCAGCAAACATGCAAATCATCTCTTTAACTGAGCACACAGGTACAGTCTAGTGGTCTTGATTCTCATGCCATCATTTACTCATCCTTGTGTGTTTTTGTTGTGGTTGTTTTTTCGAACACATATGACTTAAACACTAAATTATTAGCTTCAAACGCAAAATAACCTTTAAATCTTTTATTTAATATTATTTATATTATTTTTTTATTTATTTTGAATAAGCTTATATTTACATATTTTAATATTTTGCTTGGTTTTTGTAATATGTACTTTTACTAAATATATATATACAGTGGGTACGGAAAGTATTCAGACCCCCTTAAATTTTTCACTCTTTTTATATTGCAGCCATTTGCTAAAATCATTTAAGTTCATTTTTTCCCTCATTAATGTACACACAGCACCCCATATTGA
>JAUMHE010000063.1:4807141-4819823 GCA_032359235.1 Enteromius mattozi | reverse complement strand
GTGTGCGTGTGTGTGCGTGTGTGTGTTTACTGCAGGAGAGGGTGAATCTCATGAAAATGTGTCCACAATTCAGCGCAAAACTAAAAGAAAAACCACAACATGAACTCTTTAACAAAAAAATGAAGCCAGATTTAGCACCATTAAGATTTGTTGCATTGTAGTCAAGTACACTGTCCTCTCAAAATGGCAAAAAAGTAAACAAACAAAAAACATTATTTTTGTAATTTTTTTTTTACTTTCATACTTAGTTGTGATTATTATGGTGGTATTATTGTGGTATTATTGCTTATTATTTGGATTGGTTTAAATGTTAAGATTTTTACTTTCATTGTTAGATGAAGAAAATAAGTTGTCTTTAAAAATGACAACACAAATGAAACTATATTAAATAGTAATATTAAAAAGAAATTGTTTATGTACTATTATAACATTATAGTACATACAAATATTTTAACACTAGGTTCTTGTTGTTTATTTCTTGATATGTTGGGAACATTTTTGTATTATTTAGAGAAGGATTATTGTTGATCATTTAACTGGATATTTATTTTATTTAGTTTTTTACAGTAATTTATTTTGAATTATTAATTTAGAAATACGTTATCATATTTAATTATTCATGCTTTGTTTTCTTTTGTTTTATTAAAGTCAGCAATAGTTGCAATCCTGACTTATAAATACATTGAGTTTCTGTGATATACTGCATATCTTTTACACAGTACAATACTAATTGATTATTGATTAATTGGAGAACATAAAACACAATGTGAGCACACCAAAGCTCTGAAAAAATGCCAAAGAAATACTAGATTATTACATTGCACGAACAGCACAGTGCAAATCATCTTAATGGCCCTCAAAGTAGCCTCCTCTTTCAGCAAATTATTGTTTCCTATATTTTCCTTGATATTTTTGGGTGAAATATGACCTGCACATGATCTTGAAGGGGTTTTATGAGATTCGCCCGGATGTCATATTTTCGGTGACTGTATGCAAAAGCTCCTCATGAATTAGAAATGAGCAAGAAGCAAGTGTCAGGTGTGTGTGTGTTTCGTGCCACCTGCTCTTTGTCCTCTATGACTGGCCTTTACAGTTTTACTGCATATTTATATCTGATACGATATACAGCACTGTCGACTTTAACAAGGTGTGTGTGTGTGTGTGTGTGTGTGTGTGTGTGAGGTTTTAGGTCTGTGTATGTGGCTTCGCCCTTCAGCAAATGACCTTCAAAGAGTGTGATGTTGTCATGCATCCGCCGTTCTCTCTCTCTCACGCACACACACACACACACACTCTGGAGTGTTTTCTGTTTTGAATATGGAATACGAAACCTTGAAATGTCATCTTTGGCAGCTGTTTTCCTCAGGACCACCTGAGCACCGTGTGTATGCGTGAGTGTGTGTGTCCAGCTGTCTGAGTTGATGTAGGATAACCTTTTCTGATATCTGACTGTAAATGAATGCTGCCCTTTTCAGATCTTCCATCTGTCCGATCCTGTCCGTAAAACATGAGCGTGCGCGTGTGTGTCCGTCCTTGAGCAGGATTCTGTTGTTCTGTTCTGACAGGCGGCTGCAGTCGTATCTGTCTCTCTCTCCTCCAGTCATCTCACTCTCTCCAGCCAAGCGAGCGCACGCCACCGACAGCCAGAGCTGACCTCTGACCTCTGCTCCTCTGGTGTGCTGACGGTGGGGTCACAGGTCGATGACCTCTTCAGTGAGGTCACGGCACTGATTGTTGATGTAATGCGACAGGACCTCGAGCACATGATCTTCCTCTCTCTTTTTGTTATTGTTGCTCATTCTCACACTGAACTCCCATGGCAGGTCCTTTTAGCAAGTGTTAGCAAAAATATTCTCCAAAACATTTTTCACGCTTTCTGGCATTCTCTTCTCTCTGACATTTTGTAAATCGCAGTCAAAAATAAGGAATCATTTTTAAGTTTCTTCAACTCAACAAAGCTGCGTTTATTCAAAACACAGTAAAGACAGTGCATTATAAAATATATATTACTATACTATTTCATAGCAATTTTAGTAATTAAAATATACAATTTTCTATTTAAATATGTTTTAAAAAACTTATTTGTTCCTGTGATGGCAAAGCACACGCCATTTACCTACTGTACAGTATAATTTATGCATATTGTTTATGTAGTGGAATTATTATAATAGTAATATGTTTATCTTGTAAAAAAAGAGAGAAATCTAAAAATGTTTTAACCGATAATAAAATACTTTAAAACAAATGTAATTTTTTTAAATAAATTCTATAAATTTGCAATCTTTTTTGATCAATTTAATGTGTCTCTGTTGAATAGAAGTATTAATTTTCAAAAAAGAAAACCTTGCTGAGCCTAAACTTTTAAACAGTAGTGTATAATAATATAAAATGTTTATTTTATTTAAAAAACAATTACTAACATGGTATAGAAATACTTTAACTGTTAAAAAATCAGGGAAAGCATTCTATAATACAATAGTTATATATATTTTAATTATAAATAATAACCCCAAAGTCTCTGAGAGCACAGTTGCATCTAATAAGAAAATGCTTTGGTCAAAAGATACATTTTTATTAGATAAACTTCAAATTTTATGTTCTTAATGTTTTTTTTCTCACTCCTTAACAACTCTTCAGAATATGGAGCACTTATTCACTATTAACTATGACTTTTCCCTCAATAAATTCCTAATTTGCTGCTTATTAATAGTTGGTAGTTGTAATATTCTACTAATATGCATGCTAATAAACAACTAGTTAAGATAAAGTGTTACCGTTTGACTTGTGGTATCAAAAATGGTGTCAAATATTGATATTTTTCAAGGTATTACCTTCCAGTTAGAAAATCCAGTATTGTGACAGCACTGTATTATACATTAATTATTTGAGAACAGCAATTCTTTATGTTCACACTCACAATGCACTTCATCAGAAGAGTGTGCATACTTTTTTTTAATCTTTTCTATGGTTGTACCTGTGAATTATGAGGGATTTGTTAATGTTTTTCAGTCCATTTTTGATGATCATTTATGGTGAAAGTACAGTTTTCAGTTCAATCAACATGGAAATAAATGACTTGTGTCACTTGTGTCTTTATAAAATAACACCTTGGCAGGATGCGGTGTATAAATATTGAACTACAGCACTTAACTCAACATGAATGATTTATAAAATCATGTGCATTGTTGAGGAAAGAGGTGATGTTACTTTGCTAAGTGATTAGGCAGGCACCATTTTGCAGCTGCAGGACCAGAAAACAAGTGAAAAAAAGTGAAAGACCTGAACCATATCTACAGACTTGTGACCACCTAGCAACCACCCAGAACCGCATAGCAACAGCCTGACAAAGGCCTGCTGCATCACAGCAATGCATTTTGCACGAGCACTTGATTACATTGAAAAATATAAAAATGTAGATTGCCTCCCCTTGATTCTTGTGAAGGTATTTTGAGGCGCTTTTAAGGAGCTGTGTGAGTTTTGATGACTGAACCTGTCCAATTACACACACACACAGAGAGAGAGAGACTGATGGATGCAGCATTTTTATAGTCTGCAGATGGAGGCCGGTTTTATTTTCCTGCAATTTTTCCTCTATTTTTGCGATTAAAAGCGAATGAGGTTTGTTTCACGGCTTTGCTGTGCGTGTGTTATTGATTGGCTTTCTCTGTGTGTCTTGTTGCGAGTCTTTTAATGTTGCTCTTCGTCTCGCTGGCGGCCTGCTTTTCCCGTCTCCACGGAGACCAGCGAGTCTCTCAGGATCTCGTTCGTGGCTCCCGGCAGCCGCTTCAGCCCCTCACCTCTGCTCTCACACACACATGACTCCTCTGATGTATACGGCGACCTACTTTATCATCTCACATACACACACACATGCTCTCGTGGCTGGTCTCGTCTCATATCAGTCCCTGATGTCCAGACGCACTTAGAGTTATAAACTCAAAGCCACAAGTGTGACAGCAGAGGACACACACAGACACAGATCTGGCTGGTGATCTCACTTTATTATAGCATGTACAAGTCATGTCAGAAAGATCGGATTTGAGTTACAGGCATATGAACAACTCTTAGCCACATAAAGACTTAATTTGGAGTTTGAAACACAAGTTTTCTATGTTTCTATTATTTACTTATTTATTTTTCAGTGAATACAAGTTTTCAAACACATTTCATATACACTGGATAAAAACCAAAAACTTTCATCAAAGCTGTCCTAAAGCCTTAAACCAAAATGTTTGTCTTCGGGCAACTTTGATAAATAATTTTTGGATCCACTTCAAATGTTGACTACTATATTTGTATGTATATATAGTGTATATGAAGAGTTTATTTGCAAAAACTGATAACTTTTTTTTATTATTTAAAAAAAAAAAAAATTCATAATTTATCATGATTTTAATGTGATTTTGTGTTAATTAGCTAGTATTCTTGTTATTTTGTACCTATTCAAAATAATACCCCAACTGCAGTTTGATTGAGATTCATGTTCAAAATTGTAAAAAACTGAGTTACCTTTTTTGTTTTTGTTTTCTTTTCAAATGAACTGCTCATGCATGTATATGTGTATATATAATATATTAACACACACAGTAGTCAGCATTATGAGCCCTACGGTATACCTGGAGCAATGCAGCGTCAGACTAGGCTGTTTTTTTTTTTGGTTCTTTCAGCCCGCACAATTATCATTTTCACGTCCTGAGCCACGTTGTTTAAATGGCAAATGCATTTGCACCGATTTGTGCAGCCATGGACATGCTGGTCTGAAAACAAGCCGTGTTCAGGCGCATTGTTGGCGTGTTGCTATTTTAAGGCTTCGGAAATAGATTGTGCCAGTGACCAACTAAAACCTGGTCTAAGTCAATGGCACAATATTTTTTTGTTATTTAAAGAGCGCATTAGTAATATGCGCCTACAGGACTACAATATAAAAGATTATTATTGTGTAGGCTGCATAAATATAAAAATGCATATGTGTCATAATGGATAGTTCATTGCATGTATTAGAAATAGGCTACCTCGATCACGAGCAGCTCCATTTCCAAAATCTGTTGTTCTTTTTTGCTTAGTTAAAAATGATTTGTTTGCGAGCCCTGTGTGTTTGCATGAATGTTTATGATGGCAAAGGTGTATCTGCACTTTCACAGCGTTTAGATCGATGCTTTCCTGCATGACCCTCATTTGCTCACTCGTTTGTAGTTGATTAAGTCGTTGGACATTTAAAGGTCATCAGGATGTTTGGCTATCGTGCACCTCATGTCTCTTTGGAATGCTCTTTTAAATGCTGCATCCTGAATGTGAGCAGTGGTTTGCCTGTTATAACAGCATATTAACATTTTTAGAAATTTTAAAGGTACAGTAACAAGTTCTTATAATAAAAATAAGAATAATATATATGATAATATAATAATATAAATGCAAAAAATATATATTTAATTACACAGCGTAAATATGCATTGATTTATGCACCTTGCTTTTTTTTATTGCTTGTTGGTTATTATTTGGATTTATTGATAATTAATGCTTTATTACATTTAAAAAACGTATTTATTTTTATTTGTTTATAATAAATAAACTTGGACATGTTTTTATGAGTTTCAACCTTTCGGTTTGTTCTGGTACATACTGTTCTCATCTTTCTTGTCCCCAGAAGACAGTCATGTCTAAATCCTTCATAAAATTCTCTTAATACGTTCTTGTTTTGGTCCTGACGGACTGCTGGAACACACAAGCCCTCACATCCCTCGTCTGCTGTGTTTGTCTATAGGGGTCTCAATCTTAATGTGTCCTTCATAAAACAGTCTACAGAATAGACCACCTGCTTCAACCATTCCCAGAAGCCCAGATATAAAGTCAGGTCTTAATGTCCTCATAAACCCAGAGGTTCCCTGAAGTGCGCTGATATGAGCATGTGTGTTTGTACGGTTTGTTCTTATCTCGGCATTGGTTTTGTGCCATTAACTGCTGCTTTACGGTCCCTCAGAGTCTGTCGTTCACTTATATTGGAGGCCGTTTCGTGTGGCTCAGCTGGTGGGATGTAGGAAATTGCTCTTGACCGGCCTATTCAAAGTAAAAGGACTTTTGGTAATATCTTCAAAATGTTCTTCCTGCCGTTTTATTCTTCCACATCAATCTCTTCTTCTTTCCATCTGGTTATCTGGCATTCATACGTTTTGTTTTTCTTATTATAACTGATAATGAAAAGGATGAAAAAAGGATTTTCTTACACTTTTGGAGATGAGATTTAAAAGTAAAAATATTGCTGCATCATTTATTAATCTTAGCTAATGTTAGTCTCAATATTTAATAGATTTTTTAGGATCAAAAATAGATTAAATTAGTTAATGCAGTTAGTTAGTACATTTTTTTTTTTAATGAAATTACATTATTAATAATATAGTTGTTGTTAGTTCATGTTATGTAATGCATTAACTGATATTAACAAATTGTGAAGTGTTACTGTTTTTCCTCCAGTCCACATAAAATACAGTGTTTAATGTACTTTTCCTTTGTTTTATTTAAAATATTTTATAAATTAATTTTAGTGTTTTAACTTGTCAAAGCAACATCATTTCTATTTTTCATTTAAAGTTTTATTTTACTTTTGTAATAGAACTAAAATGTTATATATAAATATTAAATATATAAATAAAATAAAACTATATTATAAACATTTTTGGTACTTGAAATAAAGCATTGGTGTCTTCATTTCAAAATGAGGAATGGAAAATAATTTGATGTAGAAAAATGCCTTAATGTTGTATAATTCACCAATTAGGAAACAATTATGTTATGTGTATCACCATTTAAAGTTTATTAAGTAACAGAGGGAGAGACTTGTTTGCTGTTATCAAGCACTTAAGTTATACCTGGATTTGAGATTTGTGGAACCTTCTCATGATGGAAAAATGGAAAATAGCTGTGAAAACAATAATAATGTCTATAAATCATAGCCAGTGTCTCGGGGAGAGTAAATTACTGCCAGTGTCTTGAGAGAAGAAAATGAATTTTCTCCCTGCATGAAATTAATGCTCTTAATGTTGAACAAGTGTGTTTGTTTACAACTAATATTAGTCGGATTTCATGTTGGTGATTGAATTTCTATTAAAAGAACAGGATTTATACAAATCTGAACTCTTCTGTGGTGCTCTGGGTGTTGGTCAGTGTTGTATGTTGTAGTTGGTTTCTAGGAAGTTGCTTGCTGCTGCTAAGGAGTTCTGAGTAGTGTTGTTGTTGGGTTTGTAAGTGTCGCTAGTTGGTTTTTGTACTAACTAGCCACGATGGCGACAAACAATATTTCAGTTTTAGAAACGTATTGTATTTCTGTACTTGAGTGCGGTACATTTTGGTTAAAAAAATAGAAAAATCACAATTCACATTTTAGCAATAATTATGCAGCCCTAGATGTACGTTAATACTGGGAATTAACAAGCAAAGCTTATTCCATATCAGTCATGTGTATTTATTAATGTTAAAAAGGTTTAATATTGTTTCAGACCACCCACACATGCTTCTGATTGGCTGTGATATGTTTGATTGATTCTGTTGTCTGCTGTGGACAACCACATTGCTTATCGCTGGAGTCCTGTAGTGTCTATGTAGTTAGGACAAGGTGTTATACTAGTATAGTAATTATTAATAATATAAATTAGTTTTTATTTAAATGTTTTCCATTAAATATTTCATTGTGGTATTTTGTATTTAGCGTTAGCTTTATTTCAGTGTTTTAGAAATGTTATGTTCTTTTACTGGTTTACTAGTTTGTTTGTTTTTGTATTTATTTATTTATTATATATTTTCAGTAGTCATTTATTTATTTATTTTTATCTAAAAACGTATTTATATATAGCTTTTATTTGTATGTTTTCAGTTTTTATTTTCAATATATATTAAGTTTTAATTTATGTACTTTTGGCATTTTATTGATTGGATTTTTATTTTTTTTTTTTCCATTGATTTTGATTTTCTCACTATTAAATTTGTTTTATTTTGCTTTTATTAATTTTACTGCTTCAACGACTTTTTATTTAGCTGTTATTTAATTTTCAGTTTTCAATTTGATTTAGTTCATGGTTTTATCTGCTTTTTCTAATTATTTCTATTCTGCTTTAGTTATTTCAGTTTAAGTAATTTTAACCACTTAACCTTAAGTTCTATTATGTCTGAATAAATTCTAATTATATCTGATATTCGTTTATAAAAGTTTTTCATCTAATATACGCTGAAAAAAAATTATTAATTGAATCATAATTAACTATTTTTATTTATTTATTTTTTTATCAATTTATTTTACCTTCATTTAAATGAACAAAATTAGTTGGGTAACTTTCAAGTACATTAATTTACTTAAATGTAGCTGAAATAAATAGTTTGCAACTACTTACCTTAAAAAAATTGAAATAAACTGAATTTTTTTTCTCCCAGTGTTTGTTTTCTTTTGTTTCAGGTTTGTTTTAAAGGTGAAAAATTCCAACAAACCACACAGTTGTAGGTATGGTTCATGTCTATAGCACAAAAAGTTATGCACCAAATCTGAGTACATAGTGTGAGGGATTTGTTCAAATAACCCATGTTGATGATGGCTGACTTGGCAAACAGCACTAATGAAATGTCTCAGAGTAATGCATGCAGCTCGGGTTTGAAGTTCTAATGGATGAATATGTGCGGATGAATGATATTTTCTGTGTTTTTGCAGTGTGCAGAGAATTCGAGTGGATGCATAATCTGGCTCTTTCATTCTGGCTGAGGTTAATGCACAGGTCACTAACACGAGAGCTGAGATCTTCTTCTCCTCCAGATACCCACAGTCCACTTGTGTTGTTCCCTTTACTTCAGTATTCTGTATGCATCTGGTCGTGTTTTTGAAGCTGTTTGCTGTTGCTTTTAAAGATGAGCCTCATAATGTGTTTATACGATCGAGGCATTATGTGCATGTAAGTTTAATGCTTTCTAGAAACAGCATTCGTGCACACGGCTCAGTTTAATGCGTTAAGGTGCCCGTCTCTTTTCTGAAAGGTGAAGTTTGGTCCTTCTAAGCCTGTTTGCAGGCCATTTCTGACCCTCTTCTCTCATCGGGGTTGCATAACGTGCCGGTTTGTGCATTTAAACCTTCTTTATCACGCTCAAACACATCTGTTCATTGGCCTCACCGGCTCTGCCAAATGCGACAGATTATCGAGCAAGCCGTCTGCGCCTTTGTGCCGCCGCCGTTTCTCCGTTCCAGCATTCGTTTGCATTCAAATGCAGCACGTTCGCTGGAGTCGCAGATACGTTTTAGCGCGCTTTAATCTGCGCTTTATCTTTGGGAGATTAGCCACTTTTTAAACGAGCTCCGGAGAGAGAGAGGAAGTGTGTTCTTTTGTAAATTCAAATTCTTATCCCCTTTTAGGAGGATGCAGAGGGAGAAGCAGATTTCTAATGGGGATTTGGAGAAGCGCTGGTAAATAGGCAAGGAACTGTGAAAACAGATAAATCACGCGCCCTGCATGCGACCTACCTTCGGAAGCAGCAGCGAGCGACAGGGTGCGTGTTTGCGTCTCTTGCCATATGCACTCAAGCATATGGCGTTGTTTGAATATGACCCAGTGTGCCGCACAATGGAGAGAAATGTTCATGTCTTGGCGTTTATTTGACATCTCAAATATTAAAGCATCGCATGGTTGCATTTTCCTCCTCCGCAGGCGAGAGAGCAAGATGTTGAGAAATGCACACAAACATGCAGCATTGATTGAAGACAAGAGACTGTTTTTAATTCAATTTTATTTTTAACCTTGCATCCCCGCAATTTTCAAGGTTTCTTACTGTCTGGCCTAAAGAAAGTACCTGCCATTTATAGCTATATTTATAATATAGTTTATAATATAGTGTTATTTGTAGTATTATTCATGTACTGTTATAGTATTTTTTTTTAATATTTAGGATTAGCTTTTATTTGTGTATATACTTTTTTTTAAAATGTCTGTTTAGTTTCTTCAGTTTTAGATCAATTTAATTTTTAAATTAGCTTTAATAATTTTCATTTTAATTATAGACGATTTTCTACTTATTTATTTTTCCAATTAGCTATTATTTGTATTTTGACTTTTTTTGTAATTTTCAACTCATCATAGCTTTTTTTTTTTTCTTCAATCAGCTTTTTTTATTTTTTTTTTTTAAATATTATTTAATATTTTTTAACTTTATTTTAGTTTTAGTTTTCTTTTAGAAAATACAATTCAACTTATTTTTCAATTAACCTTTTACTTTTGGTTTTTATTTTAGTTTGAATTTAAGTAATTTTAGTATGTTTTGTTTTTGTCATTTAGTATTATTTTATTGTTTAAATAATTCTATTTAGTTTATTTTGTTAAATAATTTTTTTAACTTTAGCAATTTTAGTTCCTCAACTTAAATTTGTATTAGTTTTTGTATATTTTTAGTTTGTTTAAATTTTAGCTTTTGTCTTTTTTATTGGATTATTGTCAAATATTTCGATTTAGCTTTACTTTTATTTCACGTTAGTATTTATTTTAAAAGTATCCGTTTGTCATTTTAGTACTTCAACTTATTTTTCAGCTAGTTGTAATTAGTATATTTTCAGTTTTTAATTTAAATTAGAATAATCTTAGCTGTTTCTATTTTTTTCAAGTTTAGTTTTAGTAATTTAGTAACTTTAGTCTCCAAGGTAACATTTCTTATCTTCATTAAAATCTTCGTTAAAGGTTTTCATCTGATATTCAGCTTTATTTCAATTAAAGAAAACTATTTTAACAGTTATTTGGCATTGCATAAATATAACCCAGTGTGCCGCACAATACAAATATTCACGTCTCTGCATTTATTTGACATCTCCAATATTAAAGCATCACATAGTCGCGTTTTCCTCCTCCAGCAGGCGAGAGAGCGAGATATTGAGAAATGCACACAAACATGCAGCGCTGATTGAAGACCGAGATTGTTTTTAATTTGATTTTTTTTTACCGCATTAACCGCTCATCCCCACGGGCGTTAAGCTCACATTTTATGTCGCGAGCGTTTGATGCTTCTAATAACTGGGAGAAACCACAGAGAGATGCGTCTTCAGAGATACAGATGACAAGATATCAGAACTCACACGCGTGCTCTTATCGCTGCAGAAAAGCGGGGATCTGGGGCCGTTTACGCTTGTGCAATTAAATTAAGCTGAGCGAGATGACACGGCTGTAAGATTATCAGAGATTTTTTGCTTCGTATTATCAAAAATCATCAAAGTTGGAGAGTTATACTGTACTTTATACACACACACGCACACAGGGAGCAGGCTTGCACACACGCAGTGAAGCTAATTTGCATTTTCAAAGAAATTAAAGCCCCGTGCCTAAAGCTGATAGCAGCATGCTGTTCCTCTCTCTCTCAGAATTTTCATATTATTTTTCCGTTTTAATCGCTGATTATGGTGTCTGACTCTTGCTTCAGGCCCAAACAGACAAAAAATAATTACGCACTCTGAACCTCGGAACAAAACTCTCGCCGAATTGAAGATGTCAGACCCTTGGAAAGTAGGTTTCTGCGGTCGGCTCTAATTCAAACAGCGTTTCGTAGGAACTTGCGTTCGGCTCTTTCACCTAAAGAAACTTTTCCAATTTATTCTGATTAAATTTTACATCAGCACTCTGAGTTTATTTTATGAAGTTTTATGAAACGCTCATTGTTCAGTTGAGCATACGGTTCAGTCCGATTTGCAGGAACTTTGAACAATTCGTGCGTGAAGAAGCGCTCTTTGTTAGCGAGCGTTGATGAAGTGACATTTTAACAGTCGTGGTATTTAAAGCATCGTACGTTTCAAACTGACCTTAATTTACGACCTTTAAAGCACAAGGGTGTGTGTTAATTCCTGGAGTCCTACTTTGCGTTTGTGTGTGTCTTTGAGTCCTGTTTTTCCTGCAGGCACGTTTAATTTTTCACCATGCTTCTGTTGTTGCATGGAAATGCGTGTTGTTGTTCCCCCCTCGTCTCATTTTCATGACCTCTTTCTCTCGTTTTCCTTTTCCCAATTTCATCTGCGCATTTCCACCACTAACATTCATCATTTCTCCTTCACCCGGTAGCTTGTTCTCCTTTCATTTCTGCTCCTTAATATGTCACCTTTCCTCTCATTCTCTCTCTCTGTGAATTATTCTTCCTGGATATTACGACTCCATTTGTCTGGGCTCTAATCAGAGCAGCTTTGGCTCTTAATGCAGTCCTTGAGAGATTCCCTGCAGACATTCATTCATTTTGTCCATTTTCAGGTTCTTTAACCTGCACTCCTCCCTCACCCCCCCCGCAGGTCTGAATATTTAAAGAGCGCCTATTAAAAATACAGGGAGAGTGAGACGGGCTTCTGCTAACACCACTTTTACATTTATATCTAAAACCCAACCTCTGTTTCTGCTCAATTATTCATGACACACTTCTCGTTTTCATCTATCTGTCTGTCTCTCGTTCAACCGCATCTGTCTGTCTGTCTCTCTATCACGATCACTTCTTCCATTCATCCCAACTGGATTCCTCTATTTGTCTAACTGGTGTGCTGGCTCTTGTTTGTTCTATCATTTGTTCTTTCGTGTTTCTAGCTTTTCTTCGTTCTTTCTATTTGTCTGTCTGTCGTTTGTTTGTTCGTGCATCTATCATTATTTCATTCATTTCTGTGTTGTTCTGTCTGTCTGTATCTATATCTGTCTCTCTGTCT
>JAUMHE010000063.1:4779902-4804919 GCA_032359235.1 Enteromius mattozi | reverse complement strand
GTCAGTCACGGACAGAAGACTGTTAATATCAAACCCTGTCCTGGTGAGCTTCTAATACATGAATGTCCACGTATTTACCACCAGATCAGTCTCACAGCAATTCGTACATATTTTGTGAATTCACACGATTTTTGCTAAATCATAGAGTTGCCAATTCATATGAATTTGTACGAATGACCTACACCTAACCCCGCCCCTAAACCCCCGTCACTGGGGTTTAGACAAATCGTACAAAACTATATGAGTGAGGTCGTATGAATTAGCATTTGCCACCTCGTACGAATACGTATGAATTGGTCGTGAGACTGTGTTGAAACCACAGCAACAGCAACAAGAGTGATGAAAATAACTCATAAAACCTGTGAAGAACATTTTTCACCACAAAATTCTATTTTACAACCACGCATTTTATTTGCATTTATACTCCCTAAAGTTTATTTATTGTAATGTTCTAGAATTTACTTTATTTGTAATTGCAATTATTTATAGTGACACTATTTTCATTTACCACCTTTTTTTAAAATTTCATCATAGGTGCAAAAGTGTTTAATGCCACTAAAACATTCAATGAAACGTGAATGCAAAATATTGCTAATTACAGTTACAGTTAGTCAGATTGTGAACTGAAATGTGACCTGGGCGTGTCCTAGACAGGTTTCATCAGATTCAAATTGATACTCTTAATTGGCCACTTAATTCTTCAAAATAATTAATAATCTATGCAGCAGTTTATATTGAGAGAGAAAACAAGTGATTCTGAAGCAATGTTTCATTACAGGACCAACTACTGCATCTGCAACTACCTCAGCAGTAGAAAAGAGTTCATTACATGGTATGAATCTCACCCATGTAGTATTACCATTATCAATGAGCAACAGTGAATACAGCAAATTACAAATAACCTAATAATAATGCCTTTGAGGGATCTTCAGGCTCTTCTGTAGTTAAACGTTTCATGAACTAATGTATGCTACTAATTGCATGTAGTTGTTATTCCTGTTGCTGTTGCAGTTGGTATGAATGAAGTAGTTTTAGAGATTGATTTAAATGACTTTGTGTTTCTTTCTTGTATAGCCTTACAGGTCTCTCTGATTGCTTTGGGCTGTGTTGCGCTGATCCTGATTCTGCTGTTCATCATCGTATATCACATTTACAAGAAAAAACAGGTCAAGTCAACACCAGGTCAGTTCATTTTGAATCTGTAGTTCAGATACTAACTGATAATGGTCGAAATGTAGTACTTTTGATGCAAGCAGCAATTACAGAGCCAAAAACATGGGTTAATAGGCCTTTAAATCTTGAGAAGATTTGTGGCTTATACATTAAATGTTATGACAGTTATAAAGACTGCACCAAAAGCATAAACATTAAGCATGTAGTGAAGACAATTTTGGTGGAAATGTGACATATTTCTTGAGATTGAGCAATGCAAATTGGTGTAACATGGCAGAAACCGTACTGTTCTTTAAACCTCATAAATACATATTTAAAAGAAAAAAAGAAAAGATTTTTGAGCATTACTTTTTTAGCCAAGTACACATGATCATGGTAGAAAAATTAAGTAATTGGGCCTTATTCCTGAAACATGACAATAATTATTTTTGATGTGAATTGTTTAAAAAACGGTTTTGATTTACAAAATCTTTGTATGCTTACAATGTTAGCTGGTTTTAAAAAAATTACAGCAACATGTGAAATATGCATAAAATATCCATGTTCAGTGTTTATTTCACACTGAATTTTGATAACACCTTTAATATATAATTACAATAATGTAATAATAAAAATAAATACAAAATTAGTTACATTAGTGACCAATTAGTTATATATGAAATTGCCAATTGTAAATGGTCATTCATTAAAGCCTGGTTTACAAATAACTGCATTAACTATGATGTCTAACTAAAAGTCATTTGGAAAGGTACCTTTTGTGTGCAGTTTATTTAGAATTTTCTCGAGGATGATCTCACTTCCTGTATTCTGTCTTTAGTTTTTTTTGTTGTTGTTGTTTTGTTTAGCAGGCACTTAGATATGTGGAAGGAAAATATAACCAAAATAGTCTGAGGATTATCTGTTATAAAACTAGTTTTAAAGGAATAGTTCACCCCAAAATGAGAATTCTGTCATCATTTACTCACCCTTGAATAGTTCCAAACCTGTATGAATTTCTTTGTTCTGCTGAACACATATTTTAAGGAAGATATTTTAAAGAAAGTTTGTAACCAGGCTGTTTTGGTACCATTGACTTCCAAAATAGGTTCAAAATTTTTTTCTTCCTTTGTGTTCGGCAGAACAAACAAATACAGGTTTTAGGATAAATGATGACAGAATTTTTATTTTGGGGTGAACTATTCCTTTATAGCCATATGTTCATGACTGAAATATTAGTATTTTATATGTTGCTTTGTCAATATTCCCCATCAGCTGCTGCTGGCTATGAGGACATCATGTACGCTGATATCTCTTATAAGAAAAGGACTGAAAAGAAGAAAACGGGTAAGAAACTCAGTGAAGTTCTAAGATCTACTTGACTGTTTAAAACAACACAAAACTATTGGCATGTGATTTGTTTGTCTCCGTCAGTGAACTACAGATATGTTACTTCCTAAAAAAGGTTTTAGGTCATAAACAAAGAAAGATTATGGCTTTACATATCCATTTATAAAATCTTCTGTAAAAAAGACAGCATTAGAAGCAAATGTTTAGTGGTTTTGAGCAGAGGTTTTTAATTCCATTCCTCGCAACCCCCCACTCGCCATATTTTGCATGTCTTTCTTTACACCTGATGATATGATAACCAGATAATCAGATAACCAGCTAGAAGAGAGCTCGATGCATGAGCTGTGTTCCGATCGTCATTTACGTTTACTTCACTTTGTAACATTCATTCACGAATTTGTGCTACACTGTTCCCTGCAGCATCTTCACACACAGATAAGACTGACGAAAGAATTGTGAAGTACAGTAAAATGAAAATTACCACATTTTTTACTCACCCCCAAGCCATCCTAGGTGTGTATGACTTTCTTCTTTCAGGTGAACACAGTCAGAGTTTTTTAAAAATAATCTTGGCTCTTTTAAGCTTGGTAAAGCTGGTGGATGGCGGCCATTATTTTGAAACTCTGTGAATCAGATATATCCGTGAGTACTATGACGTAAAACTAACCCATACACCTTCGGAGGGGTTATCACATGTCCTCTGAAGCACATCGATGGGTTTTTTGTAACAAAACAGTGTGATAAACCCCTGAAGGTGTATGGATGGGTTGTACATCGCAGTACTTGCGGATATATCTGAGCTTCAAAATAATGGCCGCTATCCACCAGTATTACCAAGCTTGGAAGAGCCAGGATACATTTCTGAAAAAAGAAAATCACATACAGCTAGGATGGCTTGGGAGTGAGTAAAATATGGGGTAATTTCCATTTTTTTTTAACTATTCCTTTAAAGGTTTAGTTCACCCAAACACGAAAATTCTGCCATTAATTACTCACCCCCATGTCGTTCCAAACCCGTAAGACCTTCGTTCATCTTCGAAACAAAAATTAAGATATTTTTGATGAAAACAGAGAGCTATCTGACCCTCCATAGACAGTAATGCATATAAATAGTACGTCAAATAAAAAAAAGTATTTATATGAAAAAATGGATTTTGGTGTATATAAGGCATACACCTGTTTGGTGTGCATTTGATATCCAGTTTTCACGTACATATAATACGCATCTTCCCCACAAACCTAATCCTACCCATCATGTATTATAAACTGCCAAAGTCCATTTTTGCTCATCTGTCTGTTTCGTTTTTATTCAGCGTACTACTTATATGCACATTCATGAGATCGGGTAGCCATAGACAGCAATACAACTGAAATGATCCCAGGTTCAGAAACATAGTAAATACAAACATAGTTTTGCGATGCTAGTAGAATACTTTTTTGGCGCAAAGAAAAAAAAATAACATAACATAAAATACTTAACCATTTTTCTCCCCTGACTTATGTCTTCCATCATTTTAGAGAGTATCACAACGCACTGCAGCTATTGTTTCTTCTGTCTGTTCAGAATCACTCCCAGCTGCTGATGTGGAATATGTTGAGATCCAACATCAGAAGAGGAGGAAGGGAAGGAAAGAGAAGGAGGAAGATGTTCAATACGGCGAGGTGACGTTCACTTCAAAGCACTCAAGTGCTTCCCCACGGCCTCAGGAGGACTGTATTTATTCTCAGGTACACAGATGCTAGTTTCACAAGAACAGCTGTGTAAAATCACTTTCCCTCGGAAATTAAGCACTTGCGTTAACTTATGTTTCATTTTGGAGTTGTACAGTTTATATAAAGCACATATCTCTTTGCACATGCACTGTAAATTGTGTTGCGTGACATGTCAATGATGGTACTGTATGTTAATATGCTGTGATAAGGCCTGTAGAGTGAGCATTAAAGTGATAGTTAGCCAAAAATGAAAATTACCCCATGATTTACACACCCTCAAGCCATTCCAGGTTTATATGACTTTCTTCTTTCTGACAAATACAACTGGAGGGATATTAAAAATGTCTTGGCTCTTATAAGTTTTATAATGGCAGTGAAGGAGAAAAAAAGTGCGTCCATCCATCATGAAAAGTAGTCCACACGCTCCGGTGTGTTTGTGTAAGAAAAATATCCATATTTAAATGTAGAGTACTTTTAATGATGGATGGAAGCACGTTTTTGGGCTTCAAAATGTCAACACCCATTCAGTGCAGTGATAAAGCTTGTATGAGCCAAGAAATTTTTTAATATAACTCTGATTGCATTCGTCTGAAAGAAGAAAGTCATATACACTGGACTGAGGGTGGGTAAGTCATGAAGTAATTTCCATATTTGGGTAAACTATCCCTTTAAAATACTGTGTCTGTTAAAATGTTGAGTATGCAAGACTGTGAAAAAAAGGAAACCAAATGTATGTTATTTTCATTCTGACAACCACTACTGCTTTCTCGGTTTCTTCTTTGATGATATGATGGTGAGAAATGGCTTAAGAGAAAGTCAGCTTTTAATCAGGAATAACGAGGGGGCGATCGATTTGCACAAGTGCTCTACAGCCATATAAACACAGCACTCGGGTGATTTTAAATTATTAAAACATTACAAAACAATTGAAATTTGGAAAATCTATAGATTGAGTTCTTGCAGAACTTAATAGATACAAGAGAGTCTATGGGTTAAAAACATGTCAAAGATCTGCATTTGGCCATCTAGAGTGAGTTGAAGCAGTCAGTTTTATTTAATAGGCACATGTTGTTTTAAAACATTAACATAATGTTTCTGTTTCCATAAAAATGTTGCTGTAATTACATTTTCAATTTCGTAATTTCCTTAAGTACAGGAAGTGGCCTAAAAAGGGCCTGATGATATCTAGAGTTTCACTTACACTGATGAGTTCAACTGCTTTAAAGTTCTGTGAACTCCTAACTAGTCCTACTAGTAAATGATGTTGTTCATACCAGCTAAACGAGTTCAGTTTCCAGATAAAAACTTTATAGCTGGAATTTTCTGTAAAAACATCTAAAAACATTTAAATATAAATGTGCTTCTTTTTTGTTGTGTCTTTGTTGCTTTCATGAAAAATTACATTTAATTTAGTTAATTATTACCAGCTCTATGTATTGTTGGATATAGAAATATAAACAACGTAATTTACAAACATTAACATCATGACTAAAGCTGAATTGAAACAGTGTGTATGGTCGGAAGCTCTATATGAATAAAAGTTACTTAATGATTTAGGATATTAAGATTAACCTCTTAATCTCATTTGATCCTCATTTGCTGATTGACAGTGTGTTTTTTAGTCTGCTAAGTTTTCTGTTACATTTTTTTATAGATGTGAATTTGATTAAACCATTGTTTTAGCCGAAACCATTGTTTTTCTAGATTAATACTTTTTTAACAGTTTTCAAACTTTGAAATGGTGGATTGGAGAATCTTAGTCTGTGGTCCGAGGTGGTTTCCCGGTCATATCATGTGATTTCCTGCATTGAAAGTATGTCTCTCTCATGCATCACAGTGTGTGAAAACAGATTTTAAACAGATTTACATTAAGCACCTACTTTGGTGGCAGCATCGAAATTAAATGCAACTGAAAGTATCTACTTTAATGTTTTTTAAACTTTGCAATTTTTTGAAAATAAAATTTTCCATCATTAATCAGATGTCATCTGATGATTCTGGTTCTAAATAAGCATCCAAACTATTGTTATGGCGCGTTCACACCAGACGCGAATTGCATGGCGGCAAATCTATGCCATTAATAAGCGAGCGCACCACTGATGCTGGCGTGCGCGCTAAATCATTTCCTCTAGAGGAAAACAGATCTACATGCGAGGAAACTGGGCCCGCGAGCTAATTTCAAACCCTCGTGCGCGCATGATATGTCAGAACAATTTTACTTTTGTCAGTCGTGGGGCTGGGCTTGCTGTTTTAGTTGTAATCTCAAATGTCATTGGTTATTCCCCTTTTCCGGAAGTCTATTTTGCATTCCTGTTCACGAGTTCACATTTCCTCATGCTAACCAAATGAAAGCGTGTTTGGCGGACTGTCCGGGGAGCAGGCCGTGAGCCTGGCGGGCTAGGAGAACAACCCCTAGGAGGTGTGAGCTGGGGAGAGCGCGGAGCCCGGCCTGGTCACTGCGTGCCCCCCGAGGAGAGTGAAAGGTGAAAAGAGGTAGAAGCAATGGGAACCGTATGTCCCTGACTGAGCGAGCTTAGAGCGATAGTGGCAAGAACTCTGTTAGGGAGATCCCTGGAGGAACCTGGCCCAGAGGGACCGGTCCTCCTCTGGCTAAACTCGATACTTGGTCCCTTTTAGTGGGGTAAGGGGAGGTGGCGGGTTGGAGGAAGTTGGCTGCTTATAAAGGTTGGATTTAGTCTCTGATAGGATGATTACAAATAGGGATAATTTGCGGCAGCTGATTATCATTAGTACATGCTCCTCCCGAAATTAGTCTATATGTATATAAACTTCATTTATAAGATGATTCATTCACTTAACTTGAGACGTGGCATTGGACCATATGTTAGTTATTGTTTCATTAGCTTTATTAATTTATTTCTTATTGATTTTGTCTTTATTTAATATAATTTAATGTATTGTTCATAGAGTAGATCTTTTTCTGATACTTTATTAATGGACTTCTTAAAGACTCATATTTACACACACACACACATATATTTATGTTTATGTATGTTCGAGCATGTTTTGCTGTGAGGTTACAGAGATGGAGATGCTGCTGTTGCATTTTCATCTTCTTCCTCCTTTAACAGCCTGACTTTAGCACATCCAGACGGCTAATGATTAACCCATTCAGAATAACGTCCTGCTGTTATCTGCGCGGCTGTAAACTGACTTTTTCACGAGAAAATGGGAGAGGAAATAAAGTCCTGTCGGGATGTATTGAGGAAATCATTCACGTGTTCAGATGAGTGTTTTAATTTCTGAGTCTGTTTTGTTCTGCTGTTTTCAGTGTGCTTTTTCACGCTCATTGAGATAAGTGTAAAATAGCGTGTGCTAGTTCCTCTATAGAGATGCTGAAGTTGTGAAACAAGAACCTCTGCGAGATGCTGCATAGGCTCAGTAAACTATATATGTGTGAATATATAGGAAAGCGTGAATATATTTTTAACGTAAGAACTGCACAGATGCAGTCTGTCAGCTTTGGTTAAAGGGATGGTTTACCCCAAAATAAAAAAAACTGTCATTTTGCTCACCATTTCAGTATTATTTTGGTAAATATTTTACTTAAGTGAACTTGAAACTGAATACTATCTCAGTACTCAAAATTAGGCAAAATAACACTTTTATTATTCTTTAATAATTTTAATAACTTTTTTGAGCTTCCCCAAAATTTTACCTTTACTTAAAATGGCCAGTGAAGTTTATTAATGTGTAAAATGTACATAACATTAGGCCTATTGATTGTATTAACAAAACAGTTGAAACACTCTTCAAAATATCTCATTTGTGCTCCACAGAAGAATAATAGAATTATTTTAAAAAAAAAAACACTTTTATTATTCCATAGTTTCCTTTAAATTCCTTTGAACTTCACCAAAGTTTACTTTTAATTAAAACTTAGAATAGTACATTATTGAATATTTTTATGTCACAACAATTTTTGATGAAAAGCAGGCTTTTGTTGCAATTCCATTTTCCGTGAAAATGTACAATTACAAAATGTAGATTATTTTAAAAGTTACCAGTTTTCTTTTGGACCCCATTGGTTTGCATTGTATGAACCAAAACAGTTTTTTATGTATCTTTTTATATATCACTTTTATTATTCCTTATAATTGTTTGAGCTTCCTCAAATTTAGCTTTTACCTAAAACAACCAATGATATTAATTTCACTTTAAAATGTAACAGGACTTAGTTGAATTACAGCAAGTTTTGCTGACGATGGAGCTATGTTTGACTGAAGTGTGACTTTTGACACACATTTTGACCCGTTCCTTAAACTTGAACGTCTCAGTACTTCTGACACATGTGCGTTCCTTCAGATCAGGGTCAATGGTGAGATTGTGAAAGCAATCAAACATTAACAGTTCAAACGCGTGATCTTGAAGGACATGAGATGAATGTTACTGGCATTAGGTCTTTATTGGCTCTTTAATTGACATGAATCATCTGACCGAGCTGCACAAACAGGCTCCACCCGTCCCCTCCAATGACGTCTGTGCGGCCCGCAGCTTCTGCTCGACCTCTGGCTTCTCTGTCAATGATTGACCACGCTGAATACATGCTCACAGCTTCAGCTTCTGTTTTTATCAATAAGCTGTGTTTGTTTCCTTGTGTTATCAAGACTTATGATCCGCACGGCTCATTGTGATTGGTAAACACTCACACGCCAACTGGTTTCCACCCTCTCAAAGTACAGCGTGATTTAGAGCTGCTCGTTGTATGATTTCGTTCAATCTGATCAACATGTCAAGGTCATATTATTTTTTATTATTGAAACAAACAGGATCATCATAGCTTTTTTAAAAAATATAAAACACATAAAAACAAGGTAGCACTTTTATTGAAGCCTTTATATGTAATGCATTGGAAAAGTATTTTAACGCATCAGTTATGGCTTGTAATGATCCTATCAATAATTGTAACCACCATAGTGATGCATTATAACAGTTATCTAATCATAGTTAGATCTTTAGAAGGTATAATGCATAACAAACATGATAAACAAATATAATGCATTTTAATACTTGTCATAATTACTTATGAAATTGTATTATGTATTATAATGTTAAATATGACTGCTTATATATATATATATATATATATATATAATGAAAAATTCAAGTTTTACCAAACTGTAATGGGCAAAAATTAGATTTTGATGTAAATATATAAATTGTATTTAGTATTTATACACCATTATTATTAAATTTATGCTGACAAAAAAAGGCATTTAAAAATGTTTAAGTAAAAAATTCCCCTTTTTTTGAGTGTGAGAATTGTCATTGAGAATAATGGAAATTGCAAAAAATCTCAAAAGTAATAATTCTCATTACAATAATGGAAATTTGGAGGAAAATGTTCTTAATTGTTATAAAAGTAATGTCAAAATGCAAAAAAAAAAAATGTTTTTGAGATTCTGAATGTCAGCAATTTTGCATTCTCCTGAAATATTATAGTTTTATTAAAATTATGCTCTTTTTTTACAAATGAACGATTACACAGAGGCACCAGTTGACTCCATTAAAAAAAAAAAAAAAGTCATTTTTCCATCATCCAGTAGGTGTAAAATATTTTACATGGTAAAGCAAAGCAGTAGTGATACAAATATAGTCATCAAATCATCATCAGTTAGTGAGTTCATATCAAAAGCAGTATAGAAATTTAGCAAGCATTATTCAACATACTCTGAGATCATCATTTTTTACAAAAATTGAAATACTGTGCGCGTTATTCACAATGAAACGTGTTTGCATGTCATTGGTGTAGTGCAATATGAACGCTCCGCTCAGCGTCACTGAAACTGTGTAAACATGTACTGTTTATCCTTCTGTTCGGAGGAGTGTTCAGTATTCCTCTTTGATGCTGGTTGATATATTGTCTGTCATCAAGCCGTTATTGGTGCTGCTGACCATGGCGGTGTTTGCGCTGACCGGTGTGGACGTGGAGCTCTGCTGAGCCTGCTGGAGGCGCTTCTTGTTCATTTTCCTTTCTTTGGCTCGTCTGTTTTGAAACCAGATCTTCACCTGTGAACCACAGAGTCAAAATGATTTGCCTGATTGAACAAATGATGAGGCTTCTAGCTGTACTCAAGCATAACATTTACACATGCCAAACAAATATATTAGTGAGTTTTAATGATGCTGAAATGGCAGCTTTGCATTCTGAGCTATTTTCGCAATAATTTGTTGCAACTGGTTACAATTGTGTGTGCATAGTGTGTGTGTGTAAATATATATATATATATATATATAAAATGGCATAATTGCCAAAATAACCAAAATGAGTTTTCTTTACATAATATATGTACTGTGTATATTTATTGTGTATTTATAATACACACACATACAGTATATATTTGACTATATATTTATATAGAGTAAGTATATACATGTATGCACATTTATATATTTTCATTCTTATATTTTATATTAAATATAAATTTATTTAATATGTAAACATATAGCACATATTTATTGAATATATACATACATGTGTTTGTATTTACATATACATAATAAATATACACAGTACACACACGTATATTACGTAAACAATAACTTTTACTTTGGATGAGATTAATTGCAATTAATCGTTTGACAGCACTAATATACATCCAAAATGTATATGTCTTTTTATATTTATATGTATATTTATATTCATATAATTTAATATAAATTATATATTTTATGTTTTATGTAAATTATATATGAATATATTTAATATATACATGTAACATGTTTCTTAAATATATACATGCATGGATGTGTATTCATATATACATAAAAATACACATTACACATATATGCTGTGCAAAAAAAAAAACTTTCATGAATTGTTTGACAGCACTAAAATAAAAAATATATATATAAAAATCACTTTTTTTTGCGTTACAGTTATGAGAATTTGGATAAAGCACTTATTTATTGATAACCATCTTAACAATCTTCATTATCCTAAACAAATTAGCATTTTCTTTTAGAAAAATATAAGTGCTTTGGACGTGTGAAATATGGACGTGTTCTAAATTTTTACACTCACCTTTTCCATAGAACTGAGTAAAGGGATTTTAAAAAGGCACTGACTATCATCTTCCTCTTTCTAAAAGATGCAGCACAAGTAATTTAGATGTTATGGTTTCTAAAATATTTTTTTATCATGATACATGTCTCCATTCTGTAAGTGACGGCATCATATCCTTTCACAAGAAACTCAGTTATAATTAGACAAATCTCACAGCATGAACTGGCAGGTTAGTTTAGCTTCCTCTTTACACGCTCAGTCACCCACCTGGCGTTCTGATAGGCTCAGGCCCACTGCAAGCTCTGCCTTCCTTCTGATGGTGATGTAGCGGCTGAAATGAAATTCCTTCTCCAGCTCCAGGCGCTGGACATCACTGTACACCACTCTGTACTTGTCCTTCGTCCGTGTCTTTCCTCCTGCCATCCAAACAGGGATATTTGTCATTATTCAGCTCTGGTTACTGAAGAAGGCTCTTGATTTTTTTTTCTCTTTCAAAAACTCTTTAAAATATATATTGTAATTTCAGTTTACTGAGTCAAACACATAAATAAAGTGCTATAATAAAATCAGACAAATTAATAAATCCCTCAATAAAAAGGTTCAGGAAATAAATAGGAATAAAACTGTAAAGTTTGGTGTTTGTAGGTGCTGCTGAAGTGGAGAAAAATCTCAGAGAAGATACGTATTGTCATTGAAAACTACAATCGCAAATGTGTAAAGTGTAATAAAATAAACACTTAAAGGTGATGTATGTAGAATTGAACTAGTGGATGAACTAGGTATTGCAGTCCAAATGTAAAATATTGGATAGGGGTTTTTTTTCACCCGGCCCCTCCTCCTTAGACTTGACACACGCAGGTTGCCAGATTGATGGCACCAACATGAAATACGCTGTGTTTTCTGCCAACTGGCAACCCGGGTGCTTAAATAACAGTGGGTAGGTTGCACCAACACAGTCTCACGACCTATTCGTACGAGGTGAAAAATTGTGCTAATTTGTACAAATTCATACAACCTCACTCGTACGATTTTGTACAATTTGTCTAAACCCCAGTAATGGGTGGGTTTAGCGGTGGGGTTAGGTGTAGGTAATTTGTACAAATTCATACGATTTGGAAACTCGTAAAATATGTATGATTTAGCAAAAATTGTGTGAGGTCGTACGAATTTGTACGAATTAGCCAACTCGCAAAATATGTACGAATTGCCGTGAGATCAGGTTGGTTACACAGGACAAACAAAACAGTCGTTTAGGGGTGTGTTTCCCGAACGATGATGTAACTCGCTGATTAACTACCATAGTGCGATGCATTGTTTTGGAAACGAACTAGCTACACACGACTGTTTGCAACAAGGTCGCATCTCCATCATTTGAAACACATTAGTTCAACAACATAGGGCCATTGTTAATGACGTCACACGCATGTGGTAGAGGAATAACTTATGCTATTTAACTGATTAGAGATCTCCAAGATGCTGCTGTATTGAACATGAGGACTATTGAATAATGTAGTTTTTGTGTTTTGCTTTATTTGATCTTTGAATCATCGCGGGTTCCCTCTCACGTCATGCTCCAGGATTCCCTTGCCATTTATGCACATGCGCACTTTTCAAAAACAGCGTTTAGAATGGACGTGTGAAAATACATAATTAAAACGCATTTTATATTTAGAGTGTAAGATAAAGATAGTAATGCATGTTAGTTTACTTCTTGTACCTAAGAGCATATTTATTAAAGCCCATATATCTTACTAACAAGAAACTACGCTTCTAACCACAGGTCCAAAGCTGTTTTTCCAACCACGTTGGCGTTGATTGCGAATGTTCGCTTGAACTATGCTTTCGGGAAACACCGAATCTTTGAACTGTGCTGGTAACCACGGAACTTGCGACCATAGTAGGCTGACCATGCTTTTGGGAAACGCACCCCAAGCCCGGAACACACATTTTCAAAGGAGAATAACTGACTGTAGCATTGTTTTTCTGATAAACAAATATGTTAATTTAGCATGTTTCTTACATATCTGCAATGGTATTTTTATGCTTTATTAGTGTCAAAATCTTACAGAACCTTTAAATGTGTATTTGGGATGGATTTTTTTCACCAAAATGAAATTAATATTCACCAATATGTCTCCAAAAAAGACAAAAACTTCACCATGCATGAAGAATCCTCCAAACAAGTCGACAGTGCCATGATATTTTCAGCTTTTGCACAACATTTGTGTTTTTGGATTTTGTGCAGCTTGGTCTTCAAATCCCATCTAAATCATCAACATAATTAATTGCTTTTTCAGTGAAAAGGTCACTTATGCACTTGAGCAAACAGAAAAGAAATTGATGTTTTTGACAGGTTTGTCTGTCAGAAAGGAAGGGCAACACTTGAGATCTGATCTCATTTCCTGTTTTTATAGATCTTGTGGTAATTTTAAGATGAATATTCCTCTACAGAGACTGATGGAGAATATCGGTGTGGTATACCACTTTCATATCCCTCTCACACTTTTGGTTCTTCTAGAGACGTTTCTGTTTACTTGATGTTAGCATTAACCATGTTAAGTCTTATCTTTACCCCACTGAATGAAACTCAGAAGAATTTAGAAAGCAAGTGTCTGTATCTGCTCAGGGACTGCAGGAGCTTTTCTTAGATTTCACTTTACTTTCACTTTACTTTTCCGAGGCTTTCTTTAAAATGACCTTTAAGCTAAATCACACATTTAGTGAGTGACTAAAAAGTGTTCAGATATGTTTTGTGTCTATTTTGTACTAATACTTCCATCTTTTTACTTGAAAACATCTTTAATGTTGTGGCACAGACACGTAATATTCACTCATTCACTCAAAAATAATTTTTATAAATATTTTAAATAGAGTAAAAACTTGCATTTTAAATTCCCATCAATAATCCAACTAAAATATGGAGAAAAATTTCACAAAAAAAACAATGCAAATAATCATAAAGATCCCTTAATTTAGTTTAGATTCACGGATGTTTTTGTGAGATTTACATCCCTCACAGAATATCTTTTTTTTTTTTTGTCCACATTTTAAATGATTATTAATATAAAGGCTCAGCAGTTGAGACCAAAAATAAGAACAAACTCCTGTGCATGTGAGATTTCTGATTTTTGGAATTATGTTTAATTCTTACTGTGAATTGCAAAATTTGTGGAAGTTTTGCTGAGTAATGCAACAGGTTTTTACGGCATCACCAACATCATCTGTGATTCACCATCAATGAACGTGATCTAAATATGGCCATCGTGTTTATTCAACCGTTTGTCCGACCGAACGCTTGCGTAACATACACCACACACACAGATCTCTGTTTGAGCATCCAACTGTAAATCTGAAACTGTTCTAATCTAAAAAGGATTATTAATGCTCAAATATTTTGAGATATATAAAGGAAGCGCTTTGAAATGCTGCACATCTTAAATTCAGAACAAATGTTCATTATTATTATTATTATTGTCGTTGTTTAAATGAAACAAATTATAATGTAAACATATTTCAGTTAGTTTCCAAAGCAACATTTCTCATTTGAATTTAGTTTAACATGATACTAAAATTACTAAAAACAAAAATGAGTAAAACTACATACATGTTTAAATAAAATCAATAAATAATAAAATGACAAAAAATATTTCTAAAACTTTACCTACAAGAGAGAAAAACAAGATATATATTTACAATATTCCAAATAAAATCAAATACGAATCTATCTATCTAACTATCTATCTGTATGGTTATTAACATTTATTATGTTTATTATCAATAATTTAGTTTAACTAAATTAATGTACTAAAATCAAGTATCCACCATGGAATAAGAAATGTAAAAACATAATCCAGTTTTTCTGTCTCACAATTCTTATTTTTATTTTTAAAACTTTTTTATATTCTCAAAACTAGTTTATATTTCACAATTCTGAAACTCACAAATATGAGAAAAAAGTCAGATTTTTTTCCCAATTTATTTATTTACTTATAAAGCACAAATACACACAACAAGAGTTGACCATTGTGCTGTACAAAAGATTAAAAATATTAACAAAAGTAATATACTAAATATACGTAAAAAGAGACAAACAGATCATTATAATGAATTAAATGCAAGAGTAAAAAGATGGGACTGTGACTTATATTTAAAATCATATACTAAGAATGCAGATCTTTTTTTATGTTTTATTCTGTATTTAATAAATAATAATTATATAGATATCAGATATATAATTATAAAAAATAATAACTAATAAAAATGACAAAACTGCACAACAAAAAAAAATAAAAAAGAACTGATATTAAATTGAAAATGGAAAATACAGAAATAAAAATATAATGTTGCTATTTAATTAATACATGGCTATAATGGTATTAGCAAAACTTTAACTGAAAAAAAAATATATATATATATATTTAAATTTATTTGAAAAACATTGGGGGGGAAAAAAAGCACTATAACAGTGATACTAAAATAACACACACAGTCTAGACAATCTTTTAGTCTTGAAAAACCCAGAAAGCAACTCTTTAGCAATTCTTTCTCAACAGTTTCTTCCCTTTTCTTCATCAGCTTCTGCTAACTTGTGTAAACACACACACACACACACATGCAGAGTCTAGTTCCCTTATCAGTGCAGTCCGGTCCTCCCACAGTGCACACAGCAGGGTGCGCCGCTGCCCCAGACTCGCTGGCCTCTGATACTATTAGCTTTTCACAAAATCTTTCACTTGGTTCGACTCTCAAGACGCCTTGTGTTTAGACACGAGGATTAATAATCGAGCGGCTAACATTAGGCAACACCTTCTTACACTGCTTCATCCTGTGTCACACGGCTGACTCACTGCGTCTCTGTGTCACGGCGCCCTCGTTTATCTCTTTTCCTCAAACCAACATATATGTCTGTGACATTACTAATGCATAATGTGTGCTAAACATCCTGGGAAGAGCGATTATTTGTACAGCGATTGCAGAACCGCCTTCTTGAACTAACAGAAGTTCATGTTAAGTGGGCGTCAAAAGTCTAGTTAGCTGAGCAGTTCAGTTTTAAATGGGTTTTAAATGGATAACTGATTTTTACTGTGGTTTATCTCTTCTGAGAAGGCAAAAAATGAAACTTGGATATGTGTGCACTCAGTAAATCAAGGTTTACAGTGTTTAACCTCATTATACGCACACACAAATCATCACAGTCATATGATGGGCTGTAATAAACACAACATGATCACACACCAGCAGACACCAGGCCAAACCGTGCTGCCTAAGTAGACCATATTTCACAGTATTACAGATAGTGTTATTTTGATGTCACTGAGATATTACTGTGGCATTTATTAATTATTTAATACTTGGAATTATTTTTGTTAGTTTATGTTCATCAGTTTCAGGTTTAAATAGTTCACATATTAGAAATGCTTTCTTTGCATCTAACTGAAACTATTTGGTAACTATATGAAGACTGCATTATGATGATGATTATTATGAAGAAGGCATTATAATGAATGCTTAATGCATTTAAAACCTCTCATAACATTTCATGAATAATCATAAAAACAATTATAATACATTATAATATTTACATATATTATAACACACAATGAGCCCCGTATTAAATCTACTTCATTTATAATGCACTATGTCATATCTTGAGATTGTTTATTTAAGATCTGCACAGTACCTTACATCATCTTGTGTGGTTAGGTGCTGAGTGCTATTTCAGTGTTTCCTGTGAGGCTAATATTGAGATTAATGTGAACTAGCTAATACTTTCAACCGAAAAAAAGGCCATGTTTATTATATAAACCTAAAAGAGTATTAGTAGACTTGTAAAGCATCCTATACTCAGTGTCTGTCGAGGAACCAGCAAAATACAGTGCTAGCATATATTTAGCACAAACACTACTAATACTTTAATGAAGGCTAGCTGGCATGTTGAAAAGTTACTTATTAACAGCTGTCTAAAGGGTACTATCAAAATAATCAAACTGATATAAAAATGCAAAGCAAATGTGTCATATTACACATTCATCTGATCTGATATCTGATCTTATGGCTGCTTGAGAAAAAAAAAAGCATTGTTATTGTTATTATTACTTATAAGTGGTATTTGTCTGCTTTAAGTAAAGTAACATCAGTAAAATGGCAAGATATTAGACTATAATGACCTATAATGCCTATAATGCATTGTAACTAAATATAATCCATTGTAACTTAAATGGATGAACCGTGTTTGTGTGTCATAAATGATCATTACTCATAAAAGCTATAACCACAAATAAGTAAATATTATAACACATTAAAAGTGTTCTTATATATATATTTATGAGATGATACAACATATTATAAAGTTATTTATAATGCATTATGCATAGATTATAACGGCCTAAGAATACCCTCATAATGTATTATAAATACAGGCTTCATAGAAAGTGTTACCAAGTTTTCTTTGATATTTTATTTTTATCTTAATATTTAAAAAGAGTTTTTTTCTGTCATTTTAATTTTCACTAAAGCTTTAGTAAATTAGTTGTTGTTGTTGTTTTGTTGTACTGTATATAGTTTATTCAATTTTATTTGTTTTAGTTTTTATTATTTTAGGACGTCTAAATAAAAATGGGAAAAGTAGATGATATAAAATAAGTTCATTTTTTAAATATTTTGTATATTTTATTTATTCATTATTTATTCGATTTGATTTATTTAACTTTGTTCTATTGTAAGTAACAAAACTTTTAAAAAGTTTTAATTTGTGTTGAAATTCCAAAAAGTTTAATTATATTACAATTTGTGAATTTCACACACACACACACACACACGCACACACATACATGAATATTTATTACTAACAAAAAAGTTTGTATGGTTTTATTTTTATTATAATTTTAATTATAATTTCCATTATACTTTAATAATCCATAGGTATCTCTGTGTGTTGAAAATGATCATAAATGCATTGATAAATATTTAATTTGAATTAAAATTTGTACTTTATCTCTATTCTGTATTTAATACTTATTAAAACATAGCATAATTTTATTAGCAACATCAAACTCATAAAACTCATGAAATTCATAAATTTATTTCTTTTTTTCCAGATCAGTCACTTATGAGGTTCTATTTCAGTTGCTCCCTTAGTAGACAGCTGACTGTTTAGACAGTATTCAGTACATTTTGGAAGCTAATTACAAAGCAGAGAGAGAGAGTGGAAGTAAATGTACCTATTTTTAATGGTCTTAATGGTTTTAATGGTGCTACACGTAGCTGTTATTAACTAATGGAACAAAATAATAAAGTCAAAATAAAGTGTAAATGTTATTATTATTATTATTATTAACTAATATATCAAAATAAAGTCATGTTCATCACAAACACTGGTTGTGTGTCACTGTTTTCCAGTAGGGGGCAGCAGTGGGCTGCATTTAAAAGAGTGAAAATGACTCTTTATTTATAGAATGAAGCTAATAATGTAAATAAGTCATGTATCTTCTCATGCATTCTTTCAGGATAAGTATTGGATCTGGGTTAGTCTGTTGTCATTATAATTGGCTCTATATAAAACAACAGATATGTTACTATAGAGATAAGTAGGCCATTCAGATAAGTTGGGTGAGCCAGGAACACGCGTGTGTTTCTGAAGGAAAACGAACAGCGTTTCATATTTTCAGCATCATTTCCTGAACATTCTCATCTATATTTGTTTTAGTCACATGATCCACAGTCGCCGCTCATGTGATGATATCAGAGCGTTTGAACAGTCAAACACGATGACCTCATTTGCATCTTGACCAACTGCATTAGACAACGGTCCTTTGAGAGATGAAGACTTAACTAATGAGCTACAGTTCCTCCTTTTGGACTGTTTAAGAATAATACGACCAGTTCTTTTTGAAGAATATGAATCTGCTGAGTTTAAATCGAATCAAATCGCTTAATGTCAACAGTAACAAATATCAAAAACAGTAAGAAGATCAAGCGACAAACTTTTGTAACTAAATCTCCACGTTTCTCAAAAGGCCAGTTTCTGTCTGAGCTTTATAGCTTCAGCGGCCTGATCGTGTGTGACATATTTACACAAATATTCCCTGAAGAGATTAGTTTATCACTCTGTAAACTATTAGCCATAATGCACTTCCGATAAGGCCGCAAACATCTATTATTGGCTGTTGAGCTACATGCTCCTTCAGATCTCCAGATGGTGGAGATCATCAAAGATCAAACAGATGAATTCTGCTGGTATTTTGATCTCTCTGCTGTAACGACTGATTCATAAACGGATCAGATGTGACTGTAGCTCACAAAAAAAGCAGAATATGCAACAGAAAAAGTTTTTTTTCAAGCAGAACTTTCACTTTCTGCACTCTTGGAAAGGTTCATTGAACTCTATCAGGTGATTTCCTCTTGGCTGATATATACCATGGTACTGTATGATTTCCATATTGATACACCACAGCCTTTAGGTGGTAATCCAATGGTTTTGCATGTTCAAAAGCTAAGTGGTTTTACCAATTGTTACATTGTATTCTTTAAAAATACATATAATCACATGGTACATGTCAGAAAGACACGATGCATGTCCAAAAACATATTTACAATAGCACTGTGCACAAAAAAACTATGCACTGCTATTGTATACTTCCATGAAATCACATGGAATATATCTAAAAACACGCTATTACCATGATGCATGTGCAAAAAACATGGTTTTATCACTAGAATTGTCTAAGATACAGTATTACCAATGATATTGTCCAAAAACTGCACTATAGTATATTTCATAAAAGCATCTAATTGCATGCTATATCTAAAAAATCTGGTAGTATTGTCCAAAAGCTGTACTCCTATGGCATATTTAATAAAAGCATCTATTTACATGGTATTACCATGCTGCATGTCCAAAGAAAACTTGTATTACCAAAAACTGCCCAAAAATATATATTATAATAAATTATTTACATTTCATAAAAGCGTCAACCGTGACCTGTGTTTTAAAAACATGGTATTACCAATGGCAGTGTCTTTAAACACTGTAATACTATGGTTTATTTTATAAAAGCATTGGATTACATGGTGTTAACATGATACGTGTTTAAAAGAACATGGTATTACAAATTGTATTGTCCAAAAAACATGATTTTGCCAATGATATTTTCCAAAATACTGTAGTGTACTTCATAAAAGCATAGTTTTATATGTCTAAAAAAAAAATCATGATATTAAAAATGGTAAAACACTGCACTACTATGGTATATTTGATAAAAGCATCAAGTTGCATGGTACAGGTCTAAAAACCTCTCAGTGGTGCATGTCCAAATAACATGGTATTACTATAATATGTTTTGATGGTGTAGAGTGTGCTGTGGGTTAACAGCGGTTTAGGAGAGGAGCTGATGTCTCACCCGAGTTCGCGGGGGGCGCGGCGCGTCTCATCCAGTCCGGCGGCTCATCTCTCTCCACCGGTGCGCTCGGAGCGCAGCTCAGCTGCCCCTGCTCCACCGGAGGGATGCCGCTGACCTCCGCGCTGTTCACCTGGAGCGGGTGGCCCGTCCCGTGGCTGTAGAGCGGCGGCCAGTCGTCGCGCGAGCCGGGGCCGAAGCCGGGACTCCAGGCGCCGCCGGTGTGGTGCAGTTCTCCCCCTAGCCCCGGGGCCGCGGGGTACCCGCTGTAGTCCGGGTACGGGGCGGGCGGGTACACGTTCAGGTGCGGCTGGCTGAGGTTCAGGTGTCTCGCGGGGTTGCCGTACATGACCGCGTCCAGGAGGAAGCTCACGGACATTTTCCTCGCGAGCTGAAAGTTTTACTTTAACTAAACTTCACCTTACCGGAGCGCTCGCTGGCGCGCGTTTGTTTGCCCAGCGCTGACGTCACGCCCGGGACACCCACCTGAGCTGATTTATGACACGCGCACAGGTGCAGCTGACGGGCCTACGCGACCAACCACCTTCAACTTCGGCGTGGCTAGATTATAATGAAGAACGCAAGTTACAACAAAACTTTGCATGATGGAGACCACGATGAAGATGCTAGGTGATGAAGATCATTATGATGACGATGGTAGGGTATAGAGTGGGGGGAAACCCTACTGTTTTTCCCAAAATAACCACAACTATGGACTTAGATGCATCACAGTTAGGCTATACATGGAAAATAGAATTATATTTTTAGAATGAGATTATTTAATACATCCCCAGGGGCAATAAATGGGCAATAACTCTAGTTATTCTGTTATGAACATCAAATTCTTTTTAATTTCTTTTTTCCCATCAAATGCATTCTAACGTGGTTAATTAAAATATTTGGACTTTCTTTAAAAATGATAGCTAACCAGCTAATGCATTTTTTTTTTCAAGTAGACTATTATAATTTTGTAATTCACAATTATTGATTATATTATTTTTAATTCAAGGCTAAAACTTCCTGTACTCTAATTTTGCTGTAAATGCATAAAGGAATGTTTAAAACGTTTAAAATGATGATGACGATAAGTTTATGATGATGATGTCTGAGGTGACGAAAGCTGCGATGATGATGATGACGATGATGGTGTGGTGTCGGCTGGTTCTCGGGAGCCAGAGCGGCGCTCGTGACTCTTTACATCAGAAAGCGCTCGTGCATTTCAAAGGGTCTCGCGCGCCGCACATCAAAGAGCCGCAATAAAAGCGACAAATGAGCGCCGCTGTAAATCAAAGCCTCTGTATTCAAATGATGATGACACGCGGCTTCTGCTTCCTCTGACAGCGCTGGAGCCGCTCGGACTGCAGGAATACTTCTGCTTCACACTCTTCCTCTGCCTTGTGTCAGTCAGCACGTACAGCTCAATTTACCATCATGCTGTATTCTTTTATTGGTTATGTTATAATAGCAATCATTATTCACAGTATTGCATATCGGCTACTATTAGCCACACATTTATTTATACCTGGATTACAATGTATGAAATGGCAATAAATCTAATTATTGTTCTGTTCTTCTTGTTACACTAAATATCAAGCATAATGATCATTAAATAACTAATTTTTTTAATTATACTCTTATTAGGATGTAAAGAGGAGCTCACACATAGTTGCATTAGATACACATATTCTGTTGATTTAAACAATTTAAATAACCTTTTCTGATTGTTCAAATAAATAAATTGTAAAAATAAGTAAATAAAAAATTTACTGGTATCATAATGCGTACGCAGTGCACACACACACAAACACACACACACGATTTCTGTACTGTACAAACTATATTTCCTATCCTGCTACATTAAACCTCTCATACAAAACTAGCTGCATTTTTACATTTATAATAAAATGTTGTTTAGTAGGTTTTAAAGCTATTTTACTTACAAAAACTTGAATGAAAATCAACCACGTCATTATACATATTTGTGTTCCTTATTATTTTTTTCTTCTTTTATTGTCTTTAATACTTGAATGAGATGCTAATTTTATCAATTAAATATATAAAAAATACATGTTTAAATTAATCTAATTATTATTATTAATTCATTTATTTTTATTTTTATTCATCCTCATTGTTATGATATAAGCTGATATGTAACCATAACTGTTTACATATAAACAAACAGTAAATCATCATGTGTGTCTGTGTTTGTCCTCGAGGGGGCAGTAATCACCTATCAGACACTCACTAAGGAAATCACTTCTCAGTTGTTCTCAGGACAGAATTTTTATCATGTGATGACACTAAAATATGACTGATCAAGAACCTTATGATGAGCAGGAACTTTTCCCAGTTTGATTAAAATATGATATATTGTTATTTAATATGCCATGAATAGGCTAATGTGAATTCAGAAACATCTTTTAAATGTAAAGTCGGCAACACCAAAGATCCAAAAATATTACAAGAATTTATTAATATATATATATATTAAACACACACACACACACATATATATATATATATATATATATATATTAGTGCTGTCAATCGATGGATTAAAAAAAAAGTAATCAAAAATGAATCACACTTTTCCCGAATTAATCACGAATAATTTTTGTTTGCTGACACACAAATGGCTAATGAAATGCAATAAAATAAATGTAAATTTAACATTACATCACTTGCTTGCCAATGGATACCGGATAAAGCAATATTATGGATTATGTACTCATATGTTAGCCAGATGCAATGGCTTGAAGTTAAAAACATCTTAATGATGGAGTTGTTTCTTGCAAACATGGAGCTTTAGGCTTCACAAGATATTAACTGATGGACTGGAGTGATGTAAATTGTAAATTAATGTCAAGTTTTTATCAGTTGTTTGGACTCTCATTCTGACGGCACCCATTCACCGCATAATAAAGAAACAAAGAAATCTACATCTCAGATGGCCTGAGGGTGGGGACATTTTCATCAAAAGTTCATTTTTACGTGAACTGTTCCTTTAAGCTGTAGTCAAACGTTCTCCCGTGCATGTCATTTCTCACATACAGAGATGCACACACACTCACGTCCACTAAAAAAAAAATTCTCAAGTGTACAAACTCCAAGTTGATCCTTAGACAGCGTTTGGGATCTCTGGTCATCTATCCTCCTCCATTTCCTGTCTATGATGAGAGTCAGAGCTAATAAGTCATTTTTGAAACGGTCCAGCCTTTTTATCCCCAGAGCGACCCAAACCTCTGACCTCCAACTGCAAAGACTCAAACTAACTCATGAAGCACTAGTAAAAACAATTCAGTGAAATAACTTTCTTAACGACGTAATAACAATGTTTTATTCCAGATTGTGTTTATTCTAGATATGTGTCATAACGGAGGGTTCTCCACCACCTCCTCCGGACCTTCAGAGGGAGATCTCGCCGGAGTATTAACCAGCTTTTCGGACTCAAATTCCCATCATGCCTTATACCTGGGACTGAGCACACCTGCATCTCATCACCACACCCACACACTCATTACCACCTGTACGACCATCCCAATAAATCTGCTGCAAATGGATCCCTCTCTGCCTGGTCCTATGCATGCATGTCCTGTGTAAATATATATGCAAAATGACTAATTCTTGATTCTACCATAATTTAGTTCATGCAACAAAAAATACTCACAATATATGTTAACTTACATGGTTGCACAGAAATGCTTGTCTTATTTCCTGAACAAAAACAAACAGCTCTCAAAATGTACTGGAAAAGCGAAATTCCACCCACAGTAAAAAAAAATAAAATAAATCAGCATAGTTCACCAGATGTTCATCTTAAAATAGATAAAAATAAGATTATAAAAGCAGGAGAGAGGTTTTTATTGTTAGTTTTGCTCTTTTTGGGCCAGATATAGAGATTTAGTTTCACACTCAGCATTTCTCAGACGTCTGTTAGTGCGATCCAAACCACAGCGTTTCAAGCAGGACGTGTGGCGCTGCAGTTATCCGTTATATAACTGGATATTTCCCTCTCTAAAATCATATTTAACAGTTTATTAATCTCAGTAGGGAATGGTGTCTGTTCAGATCACATTAACATCAGCGCTCATGAGGAACTCTTCTGTCTGTTTTTATAGTGGAAAAATGCAGTTTGAAAGCTATACTTCTTCTTTTGTCAAAAGAAGCAAAAGCATTGGATTTAATATTATATTAAATGTTAAAAATGCACATAACATTTGTTACTTAACCACTTTTAATACTGTATTCTAAAATTGTTTTAATATATCCAATATGCATTTTTAAACACATTAATAATAATAATTAATAGGGCCGGGACTTTAACGCGTTAATTTAGATTAATTAATTACACAAAAAATAACGCGTTAAGTTTTTTAACGCATT
>JAUMHE010000063.1:4754677-4768022 GCA_032359235.1 Enteromius mattozi | reverse complement strand
GTAATGAATCTAAAATATATGAAAGTCTAATGTTTATCAGTACATTACAGAAAATAATTAACTTTATCACAATATGCAAATTTTTTGAAAAGGACCTGTATATATTGTATGTTTGTGCCTTTATTTATACATGATAAATATACAGAGTACACAAACATATATTATGTAAACAAAAAACTTTTATTTTGGATGTGATTGCGAATAATTGTTTAATAGCACTAATATATATGATATACATATATGTATTTTTATAGTTTAGTAGATAATTGAGTTCAATTGAGATTTTCCACTGAGTGCCCTGTTTTATTCAATGTTTATTTATTTGTGAAAATAGTTTGTCATTAATATAAGTATATATATAGTAGAAGTATATGTCAATCCGTTTTCAAATGATTATTAAATATAATTAAAAAAATACATTTATATCGGTTTTATATCGGCCATTGGTCACCCTGCTTTCCAAGCATCGGCATTGGCAAGATATCGGTCGACCACTAATGTTTACACCACAACAACTTACAAATAACAGGTTCAACTTCCTGTATGTTGTTGCCAGTTCAATTAAAAATCCACAGCAAATAAAAATGTTATACAATCACGTAACAATTCTAAATGATGTTAAAAGGACACAGCAGATACGCTTCTGTCTGTCATAAACACACTGATTTTCTGACGCTGTGAAAAGCGCTCTTAATGTCTTCCACGGCTGTGTTTGGGACGGGGTCTGAAACTCCAGATGTGGCCAATAGCTGCAGGCCGCAGATCCTCGGCATCCGCAGCGGAACTTTCTGGCATTCTCTGCTGACGTCTCTCTGGCCCATGATCGGCCTGAAGTTATAAACACCACTATAAAGTCAAAATTGTGCAGAGCTTTGGAGAATTACGAGAAACCGGGAGAAAAAGGGGGCGAACTTGTGGCGTCGCTTGTTTAATGTGGGATTTTTCCAAATGCTTTTTTTCCGTAGCAATTCGTCCCTAATGAGTTGAGAGGAGAGAAGGGTTTATGTGAGTGATGCTGGCCTCCCACATCTCAAACACACACACACACACACACTTTCAGCGCTTATTTCAACACTCCTCACAGATGCAGCTTGAAGCTGTCACAGTCGGTGGGTGTCATACCCTAAGCAGCCACCAGAGGGTTCCTTTTTGTAGTTTTTGTTGTATGTTCTGGACTGCGTTTCCCATATCTTCGTGCACCCCTGATTGTCTCATTGTCAGCAGCTGTTTGATCACTTCCACCTGTTAGTAATTAATCCATTAGCCCTACTCCATATATACTCTGTTCAGTTTGTGTTTTGTTGTTGTATTGTTGTCTGTGTAATCTGTGTTCTGCTTCTCTGGGATTTTTGATGTTTTTTGGAGTTGTTAAAATACTACTGCGAATGGATCTTTTGTTCTGTGATTTGTGACAGAAGCCTCAGACCCGCTGCTGTCAGTGAATACATAAGAACACACTGGACACTGAATCGACTCACAGCCGCATCTCACAGTTACTGTAATCATGAGATGAAACTTCAGAGATTTCCTTTTAAACAACAATAACATACTGTATCTGTTACAGTAATACTCAAATACTATGATGTATATTTTTAAATGTAGAATTATGTTTTATTTTTAGATTTTCTGTTTGAATTTATTTTTGTTGTTTTTGTTTTGTTAAATGGTGAAACAGACATAGGAACATGACGTTTTTATTTTATTTATTTTTTTTGTTTATTTTTACTTATTGTAGTCCTTGAAGTTAAACTAAATGGAAATAAATGTTGAAACTGGCTGAAACTGAAGTTCATTTTTTATTTTATTTTATTATTTCAATTAACATTTATTTTATTGCAAGTAATTAAAATGTTTTTCATGGTTGAGTTTCAGCTTTAGTTAGCAATAATGAATGTACTATTATAGTTTTTGTTAATGTTATGAAATATATTTTATTTTTTATATTTTCAGTTTTCACATTAATTTGGGTAAAATATTTCAGTAATTTTGTTGTGTTTTGGACATTATTAATATTTTAGTAGTTTAAAAAAATATTCCTAATGATTTTAAATACTTTTTTAAATGTAATACTTTTAGTTATTTTAGTGCTTAAAGATAATATTGACAAGTAGCAGAATGCGGAATGTTTTTTAATATTCAACTTAATTTCAGTAAACTTGTATACTATCTTAAGTAATTATCAAAAACAAAATGTTGTTTGTTTTAGATAAAAAATAACTTTTTATAAGTGTTTTTGTAAGTGTGTGGCTGTTAATTGTTTTTATGACACAACGGTTAAAGAAGAGGAGATGAAACTTATTATTATTAAACTTATTAAAATTAATTTATGCAATGCTGTTTGACAGAAGGATGTGAATGATTTTGACTTAAAACCTATAAAACCAGTTATTCTGACATAAATGCTTTGTTGGACTTTTTTATATACATTCTCAGAAATAAAGGTACAAAAGCTGTCTACCGCACCTTTTCGAAAGGTAAACTTTTGTACCTATTAGGTTCATATATGTACACTTTATGTACTAATATTTATCTTTTAAGTACCAAAATGGACCCTTTAGGTACAAACATGTACCTTTTGAAAAGGGATGCCCCAGTGACAGCTTTTGTACCTTTATTACTGAGAGTATACTTCTTCAATTCTCTATTCATTTATTCACTTTTATTTAATTCCAGTGTCTTTAGGATCATCACACCTATGAAAAGTAGCATTACCATTATTTTTTATTATTTGAACTACCTTGTAGGTGCATAATAGTACATAAATATACTAATAATTTACTACCATGGTATATTTCAAAGTACCTTCTCAGCACTAAGCATTCATTGGTTTTTGGTGAAGAGTCAGTATTAAGAGACACACAATCTCTTTCCTGCATTTTCAGTTTGTATCTTGATGTCTCGCACTACAAAAACATGTCTCTGATAGTGCTAGACTCTTTAACAGTTTAAAAACAGCGGTTTGTTGCTTTTGCAAGGCCAGCAACACCTTTTTTGTATTTCACAGCTTGATGTGTGAGAAGGAAGTTCAACACTTACATATTGAGAATACAGATTTGCTGTTAGATAGCAACAGCTCTTTATTGCAGCATATGGTTTACATGCTTTGAATTAAACCATTGGGGCTCCATTATTCAGCAATCTTGACTAACTTTTGTCGTGGAAAGAAGAAACTCCTGCAGGTCTGCTGAGACGACAGAGTGTGAGTTGGTTGTTTTCTTCTTTATATTGTTGTTAGAAGATGAGATCAGTTTACTGGAGTAGTCTGTTGACCGAAGCCGAGTGAAAGGGTGATGGGACAATACCCTGCAGGTCTGTTGTAGTTTTAGGTGTAGTGGGAAACCAAACTAAACAAGGATAACCTTGAAAGAGACGGACAGTGATGGAGGAACAAAGTTCCTCCAAGATAGATGTGAGGTTTTTGAAGAAAGGGTTTGTCCAAAAAGGGAAAGAAAACGCCTCTCTGTTCATCTCATCATCATGTTTTCTAGTTTTCCTTGAATTGTTTGAGTTTGTGTTGAAATATTTCCTTTGAGGAACATTTTAGCTGTACTTTGAGGATGTTGTGTGTGATCTTCATAATACATAATAGCAACTTTAAAACTTTGATTTGGCAAAAAAAAAAAAAATGCAATGGAAGAAAAAATGCAAAAGTAATGCAGCCATAGTGGTTTATTTATTTCATAAAATGGCAGACTTCAGTATAATATATATTCAGTACACAAGTATAAATATTTTTTGTCCAGTATTGTTTTTTCATAATTCTAATCTTTCTTTGTTTGCATTAATTAGCCTAACTATTTCTGTGAAATATTAGTGACTGGTAAATTATTCTGTAATATTAAATATTGAATTAATAGATTTGCAGCATGTTCATTATAGCTAAAACACTTTTGTTACTTATAAATATTTATAATTATACATATTAAAAATTAAATAAAACTATTTTATTTTAGCTAGTTGCTGAGGCACTTATTTCCGTTCAGTTCAACTTGACGTGCTAAATAAATTACAACTAATAAATTAAAATTAAAACAAACTATTAAAATGTAAATATACAGACCTATTAAAAATTAAATAATAAAAATGATACAACTCTGTTGTTTATTTTAACAACCACATTAATAGAACTTTAACTAAAATGAAAAACATAAAATAAAGTTTAATTCAAAACATTAAGAAAATTGTAAAACATTGTAAATGTAAATGTTGCTACGATTAGTTATAACAACTTTAAATTTGTTGAGATATAATATCAAACTTAACTAAAGCTAAGCGAACATATCATTTAAATCAAGCACGGACACGTATTTTTTTTAAGCTGACATTATTACTTATTTAATGTTGAGTTGCAATAAATAATCAGAGCTGTCATTTTTCACAGTGTGGTGTATCAGTCACTAGTATGTGTGTTTGTTATTTCACTGCAGCTTTCAATGTAATTTATCCAATCAGACATCAGAGCCGAAACAGTACATTTAATAAAGCAGCTTGAAATGGGGGTGGATGTTGTTCTGGACAGTGGGAAACTATGTTGGGAATGCTTTGTTTTTTATTTTCTTTCTTCTTTCTTTCTGCACTTCATGTTGGAAATCACAACGTTTTCAGCTTAAATAGCAAACTTTAAAATCCAGCTTTGATATTTATCTATCGATCTATCTATCTATCACTTTTAAATGATATATCTTCTTAATTATATAATTATACTTTAACTCCAATTTGATGTTGAAATATAAATATTCAAACAATGGAGTTCATAAAAAAAGTTTAAAAATGCCATCAATAACAGGTTATGTAAAATATAGTGAATATAGTGTGTACATTTAGCAAAAAGTGAGTTATTTCGTTTCTAGCCAGATTTTTCCAGTCGAATATTTTTGGTGCGTCTCTTGTAAAGTCTTTGCATTATATAACAGAGCTTAACAGGGCTCATAAGATTGCAAATGGGTGTTTTTAGCCTCTCTTTCCATTGTCGAGTTATATTAAGTCTGCAAACTGCAAAAAGTGTGTAGTTGCTCCTTGAGGGAGTTGACAGGGGTTTGGGGATCGACTGTCTCATCATCCCGGGGGAAAACTGGGATAGAAAAAGAGAAACGTTTATTTTAACAGTGACACACTGGATCGGTTTTCCCACAGTCTGTGCCAGAAGTTGAGCTCTGGGAGGGCAGATCCTAAAGCAGCGCCCACCTTTAATAAACGCTAATCGAGAACAGGATGACGGGATGAGAGTTATGAGTGTTTGCACGTGTAGGAGCTGAATGTCCTCCAGACCGATAACCATCTCCATGTTTGGCCCCAGACCATGCTGCTTTTTCATAACTAGCGATAAGAGCCTGTGAACCTTTTGTACTGTGAGATTAGCTGTGATGAATGGTTTGGGGTCGGTCCTCTCGCTGTGGGATTTACGATCGTCCCAGAGCAGGAAGTGCTCTTGAAGACCATTAGAGCTCCATGCGCTCATCGAATCTGCTGACTGCGTCTGAAAGATGTTTGAAGGGAAAATGTTGTTGCTCTGAACACTTTAAGGGATCTTTCTCCCCAAAATTCTTATTCTGCTGTCATTTACTCCAAGATTGTATGACTTACTTTCTTTGTGGAAAAGCAACTTTTTTTAGGGGGGTTCAATGGGGTCCAATGTTGTCCTAACTGCCTTCAAAATCTAAGGTGTGAAATAACATGAGAGAGTATCAACCCAATATATCATACAATCTCAGAATTAAAGGTACAAAAGCTGTCACTGGGGTGGTACCTTTTCAAAAGGTACACTATTGTACCTATTAGGTTCAAATATGTACACTTTAAGTACATACAAGTAATATGTACTTTTATGGTCCCAAAATTAATCCTTTAGGTACAAACATGTACCTTTTGAAAAGGTACCGCCCCAGTGACAGCTTTTGTAGACCTTTTAATAGTGTAGGAATGGCCAAACTATGCTTTAGCAACCATCTAGCAGTAACAATCAACCACTTAGAGCACTTCAGAAATAACCTGGGACACCATAGAAACCACCTGGCAATGTCAGACAACCATTTAAAACACAACTTACAATGTAGCAACAACATAGAACACTATAACAACACCTTAGCAACTATTCAGCATCATGCTATCAACCAAAAATACTGTAGAAACTGCCAGTTATGTTCTAGTAACCACCTAGCAATATCAAACGACTACTTACAATACCCTAGCAACAACCAGGTACATCATAGAAACTCCTATGTTTTTAGCAACCACCTAGCAACATCAAAAAACACTTAGAACACCTTAGCAACACACTAAAACACTTGCAAATGTTCAAGGCTTAGTTCACCCAAAAATGAAAATTCTGTCATAAATTACTCACCCTCATGTCGTTCCAAACCCATAAGCTCATCTTCAGAACACAAATTAATATGTTTTTGATGATATCAGAGAGCCGTCTGACCCTCCATAGACTGCAACACAACTGAAATGATCCCAGAAGCAGAAACGTAGTAAAAACACTGGTAAAACAGTCCACGTGACACCAGTGGATCAACTTCAGTTTTGTGATGCTACGAGAATATTTTTTTTTGCTCAAAGAAAACAAAAATAACATAATTTACTCTATCTATTCTTCTTCTTACATCTTCCGCTATTTTAGAGAGTATCACAACGCTCTAGATGTAAACAGCCGCAGATTACGCACATGCGCGTGCTTTCCCCCGGATGTAAACAAGGCTGATTACGTCAAATACGTTAAAGGCAGGGTATACGATTTCTGGAAGCCAATGTTGATATTTGAAATCATCAAAACAAACACGCCCCTACCCCATAAGGGTCTTGCCCCTTTGATAGCTCCGCCCCACACATATGTAGCTTAAGCAACCCAGTCAATGAGTAACAACGTTACACCGTCTATACGGGACGCGAGTGGCATGACAAAATACTATAGGAGTCATTATAATCAGTGATGCTAACTTACATGGGACATGAGCGGCGAGACAAATTTTCTCTTTTTTTTTAAGATTTATTTTTTAGCCTTTATTGTGATAGGACAGATCAATATTGACAGGAAGTGAAGTGGGAGAGAGAGAGGGGGCAGGATCGGGAAAGGTCCTGGAGTCAGGATTCGAACAGCGGATGCCCAAGTGCAACGGCACTGTATGTTGGCGCACTGCCCAAAAAGCTATCGGCACCGACGAATTTCAAATGATTTTCAACGGTTGCTTTATCACGTCCAGTGTAACTCACCTATCAAGAGGAACCAAAACAATATTTACACAGGTCATATTCCTTGCCTTATTGTTTCGCAGACATTTTACTCTTTTGCTTTTTATCTTTCTGTTGCTCTGCTTGGCTGTTCACTGAAGACTGTCTCCTCCAATACTGCTGATTGGCTACAAGTATGTTTTGCTAAACGGCCCGAATCTTTTTCTAAAGCCTTTTTGAAAAATCGTATACCCTGCCTTTAAAGCTTGCATACAGTATGCGTTGCATTGCGATACTCTACTCTACTGTCTAGAATGGCAGAAGGCGTACGTCACGGAGGAAGAATTGATTAAATTATGTTATTTTTGGTTTTTTTGCACAAAAAAAGTATTCTCGTAGCATTGCAAAACTGAAGTTGATCCACTGATGTCACATGTCACTGTTTTACCAATGTTTTTGCTACATTTCTGGACCTGGTTCATTGTCAGTTGTGTTGCTGTCTATGGAGGGTCAGACAGCTCTCTGATATCATCAAAAATTTCTTAATTTGTGTTCCGTAGATGAAAGAAGGTCTTATGGGAACGACATGAGGGTAAGTAATCAATGAGAGAATTTTCATTTTTTGGTGAACTAACCCTTTCAGCATCATGCTGTTAAACGAAAATGATGTAGGAATTGCAAAAACACACTTCTAGCAACCAACATATCATGGGAATAGCAGAGAAATGCCCTAGCAACCACCTAGCAAAGTGAAAAAAACAAACCTTAAAACACCCTATTAACAACCTGGGAAATCATAGTAACACCCTACAACAAACAACCACTTAGAATCGTCATAGACATCATAGCAACACCCTAGTGTCTTAGCAACATCAAACAAGCAGTTATAACACCCTAGAACTGCTCAGCATCACGCTGTCAACACAGGATACAATAGGAATGGTCAAGCAATGATCTAGCAACCACCTAGCAGTTAAAAACTATTGAGATTGGGATGTCTCATTGCCACATGGATTAGACAGCAGTGAACACACAGTGTGTTTTGCAACATTTAAGGAGCTCCGGCTGTCTGATTCAAGGGGCAATTTGGGACAGTTTTATTCATGAATGTGTGTTATTCCTGGTCTTGGAGGTCTGTGTGTCTCCCACACACCCATGCTGAATCTCTACACATGTTCCTGGACACACACAGGAAGCAGGAGGCCCTGCAGCTGAATGCAAAGAACAACATTAAAAATTGTTTCTTCTCTCAGCGCCTTTGTTTTTCTTTTCCCCCTTTCCTTTCAAGGCTATGTATGTTTCCCAGGAGCCCTTACAGAGGAACAGACAGCACTTTTGGTACTAAAGTGACTTTTCCCCCCTCAAACTGGCTCCCGCTTCATCAGTGTGGCGCTGGCAGATGTTTAAGGAAAACAATCTCTGTATAAAAGATAATCCCAGTGGAGACGAGCAGCTCAGGGTAGTTTAAATGGGTGCAAAAGCAGCGGTCCTCACGGAAGCCGTGTGACGTCTGGTGGGAATTCTGGGATTTAGCTGTTGTGTCACGGAATGACACATTTCAGAGTGTTAGCAGGAGTTTGGGATGCTGGGAAGGGTCAGACGAGCACGCCGTTCCCATCCCAACACACACACACACACACTCTAAAGACACTCAGTAGACGCCACATCTGTTTACATGAAGAAAACCAGCATGTCACAGTACTTGAAGCAGCCACTCAAAACAGCACTGCCCTATGATCCATCCAAAACATCTTGACTCTGCCTAACAGCACTATTGAACTCCCACAACTCTCTAGCATTGGCATAGCAACACCCTGACAACCATCTAGAACATCTTAAAAAACACACAGCAGCACTCTAAAACAGGGCTGTCCAAACTCGGTCCTGGAGGGCCGGTGTCCTGCAGAGTTTAGCTCTAACTTGCCTCAACACACCTGCAAGGAAGCTTCTAGTATGCTTAGTAAGAGCTTGATTAGCTGCTTCAGGTGTGTTTGATTAGGGTTGGAGCTAAACTTTGCAGGACACTGGCCCTCCAGGACTGAGTTTGGACAGCCCTGCTCCATAATGTTAAGAATGGCTTAGCGATGACATAACAATGCCCTGCTAGCCACCCAGGTCACCTTGAAAACACATAGCAGCACTCTAAAATGCTTCAAATGCCTTAGAACTGAATAACAACACCCTGTTAACCCCCCAAAATACATTAAAAAACACAGCAACACTCTAAAATGCTTAGAATGCCTTGGCAACCACCCACAACACCTTATAAACAGCAAAACAACACTGTAAAATGCTTAAAATACCTTAGCAAAAGTATAGCAGTGCCCTGGCAACGACCTTAGAACACCTTAGCAACAAACTAAAACACTAGCAACTGTTCAAGGCTTAGTTCACCCAAAAATGAAAATTCTGTCATTAATTACTCACCCTCATGTCGTTCCAAACCCATAAGACCTTTGTCCATTATCAGAACACAAATTAATATATTTTTGATGAAATCTGAGTTTTCTTTGCTTAAAAAAAAAGTATTCCCGTAGTGGCGCAAAACTGGAGTTGAATCACTGATGTCACATGGACTTTTTTACCTGTGTTTTACCATGTTTCTGGATCTGGGATCATTTCAGTTGTGTTGCTGTCTATGGAGGAACAGATGGCTCTCTGATATCATCAAAAATATCTTAATTTGTGTTTCGAATATAAACGAAGGTTTGGAACGACGTGAGGGAGCGTAATTAACAGTGTTGGGCACATTACTTTAAAAAAGTAATTAGTTATCGTTACTAGTTACTTCTCACAAACAGTAACTGAGTTAGTAACTGAGTTACAACATTATAGATGTAACTAATTACCAGGGAAAGTAACTAAAAAAAACTTGGATGCCCCTAATATTAATTGTTAAATTAATGAAACTAAATGGTGGTGGTGATTGTTTAAAATTTAGTGTTTCTATAAAAAAACGGGGGAAAAAAATAATTAGAGAAAAAAACTGCTATGAATTCTACTACTAATAACAATTTAAAACGCAAAGTATTAATTAGCTGCTGGGTTCATGAATATTAATCACGTAGTATGCGTTTGCTCGAATTGATTTGCTGAAATCAAAACAGGGACAATAATAGGTAAGCGCCAGCCAATAAAATTGTCATTATCATATTAGTCCCGCCCACTACCAGAGAAACCGGCAGTTCTTAAAAGCTGAGGAATTCCAAATAAGATCCGTTATTCTGACAGGAAAATACAACAAAGAATATTGTTTACATGTTATGAAAGACTCTCTTGCTCTTTATCTTTCTTTGCGTGTGTGAGACAAAGTGATAGTGACCCATGCATCTTTACAGAGTTTATGGTATGTCAAATACAGCTACACTGCGCATCCATTCATATGGACTGAAAAATAAAATGCTAATAATATTATAACAAATTATAGTAACGGCACATTTTATTGTCAGTAAGGAAAACAGCATTGTAACTTGTTACTGAAAAAAATAATGCAGTTAGTAACGCCGTTTATTTATAACGCCGTTATTCCCATCACTGGTAATTAATTGCAGAATTTTCATTTTTGGGTGAACTAACCCTTTAAAATGTCCTTGCAACTGCATAGAAATGCCCTGGCAGCCATTCACAACACCTTAAAACCCACATAGCGACACTCTAAAATTCACCCTGGAGACCACCCAAAACACTTTCAACATCTTAGCAACGTTATGGCAACACCCTGGCAACCATTTTTTCAAAAAAACCTTAAAAACCACACAGCAACACTCTAGTATACCTAAACCCGTTAAGATATCAACGCCCTGGCAAACACCCAGGACAACTTGAAAACACATAGGAATATAAAATGCTTATAAAATCTTCGCTACTGTACAGCAATACCCTGGCAACCACCCAGAATACCTTTGAAATGCATAACAACACTCTTAAATGTTTAAAACGCCTTATAACTGCACAGCAACACCCTTGTGGAAGGATGACAATGGCAGCATTATTGAACTTGTACTCTGCAGCGTAATTGTTTTGCATTGGCTCTTTTGAGCAATCAGACGGCTCCTGCATGAGTCTGCGCTCTCTCTGACGCAGGTTGGCCGCGGTCAAGCTTTTCTAGAGCCCAGAGAGACGTTAGCATGAAAAAGAGGCTGTTCTGACATGGACGGCAGCCTCATTCTGGCCTCTCTCTTTCCTTCAGAGTTACCGTTCTTTAGTCTTTCATATTCTTGCTTTTCTGTGTTTTTTAGCCAGTCTTTCTCTTTCTCTCCTTCTGAAAGGGTTTGATTCACAGCTTTTTTCATTGCTGGGCTGCTTGGCAGCTAAATATTCCACCGTATTCATCTCGCCTTTTTTCAGACGTTATGTTTTTTTTCCTGGTGCTCTTGGTTTCACAGCAGCTTTCAGAGGATTCAGCAGATTATAGAACCAGGAAACTAGTTGAAGCTCACAAACCTGTTGCTTCTCATTTCAAAATTGCTTGTTTTTATTTGCATTGACTGTAATTCTTTTGGTGCTTTTATGCACCTACAGATGCAGGTGTTAATGGTTAATGGTTTATTTATTTACAAAGTGGACATTCTGCAGCATAATGTGATCTAGACAAGAAGGTCTCCTCAAATCATGTGTTTTTAATTATTATTAATTGAAATTTGTGTATTTTAATTTAATTTAATTTTATTCAGGCTTCACGTCTCATTGAGGATAAGTGAGGATAAGTTGGTTATTTTATTTACCTATATTTGATTAAATTAATGTTTTTATTTTATTTAAAGACTATTTCTTCACATTATTTTTATGTATTGTTTGTGCATTTAATAGTTCATTTACAATCATGTAGTTCCAAACCTCTATTGCCTGTATTGTTCCTAATGTCTAGTTCAGTGTTTCATGCAAGACTGAATGTTGCATTGTTTGGCATGATTTTAGGGCTGAGTATATGAATGAGTACAAAAATAGTAAAGGTTTGAATGAGTGTCTTGCAGTTCAGCCTTGCACTGGAAGAAAACATGCTGTAAAAACAGAAAAGATTCTAGTAATTTTCAGCAAGAACATTTCCTTTAGCTCAAGAACTCAACAAAATGCAACACGTAACTCAAAAACAGATACAACACCTGTGAAAAAAAATCAATACAGGAAATTATCATATTAACACAGTACATTGTGCCCTATTTTTACAGTCTTTTCTTGTATGTGTGAACACGACTCCTGGGGTCTCTGAGTGCTTCCCCTGTGTATTGGAGATCATGAGAAAGTTTCCAAGTCTTTTCTGGGAATACACTCTGGACAGACTCCTCCTGAAGCAACTATAACAGCACTCGAGGCTCCTTGTTCTCTTATACGTGGCTCCTGAGGGACCGGCAGCACTTTATGAAGTACACTTTTCCTCTGGCAGTATATTAGGCGCGAGAGAGATGCAGGATTTGTGTGGGATGCTTGATTTTGATTGCTTCGGTGAGATAGTGCTGAGAGATTTAAAACACACAATAGCACGTTATTGCTTCCTTTTTATTGCCTTGTCGGAAAATGTTTTCAGTATGGTGCATCTGCGTTAAACAGCATCAGATCTCACAGTTAACTAGCAGAGTAAATACTACAACCAAGAATATAACATAGTAAATATTCAGGTTGTTAAGGCAAAACACCCCAGGTGAACAGACTACATTAGTTTTCTCAAATGTTGTGTTTAAATATAAAAACGAGGCATTATCTAATTAAATATACACTGAATTGTATACATTTTCAGAAAATAAATCTGAACATTGGATAAAGCCAGGTTCAAAATTCTTGTTTGACTTTTATAACAGTTAAAGGTTTTTATAAAAGGGATTTATGTATCTCTTCTTTCATCACTGCATAAAATACTGTTGACAGATGGAAAAAAAATAACTTTTTACCATGTTTTAAGGAATTAAATTGTTATATAAATAATTGTGAATGATATATTAACAAATCCCTCAGTAAAAATTTCCAGAATATAAGAACAAAACTGCTTAGTTTGGTGTATGTAAATGCTGCTAAAGTGAAAAAAAAACTCTTTAAAATAATTATTGCAGTTGAAATATACAGATGCAAATACAATAGTGCAATAATAAAATCAAGCCAATGATATTGTCACGGTGCATGTCCATACAAGCGCAGACAAGGAGAGTGCTTCAAACATAAATCTTTACTCACTTCGTAGAGT
>JAUMHE010000063.1:4736019-4747137 GCA_032359235.1 Enteromius mattozi | reverse complement strand
CACACACACACACACACACTGATTGACTGACTCTCTCCTCTCAGATCCTGAGGTCTGGTTCCTCGAGAACGATCATATAGTGGTGACTAAAACGAGAGACGAAGGCACGATCCCATGTCTGGTGACAAATCCATTGATAAATGTCATGCTGTATGAGAGAGACTCAGACATAACGGTGGAGGGCTCGTATAACCCCAGTGTGGGCTTCACCGCCGCTCTGGAGGACAGAACCTACAAATGTAAAGGAGAGCTGAACGGAGAGGAGAAAGAGTCCGTCGGCTTCTACGTCTACAGTATATTTGGTACCTTTGCATTTTGATCCACTACTTTATTATACTATTAATAGAGTCTTTTTTTTTATCAAATGTTGTTCATTTATTGCTTAGTAGACTCACGTCCAGATATCAACTTTGTCTCAGATGTTTAAAACAGACTAAAATGAGTCACTATTTATCTTCCAGTGAAACATAGAAAGCAGTAAAATATTGAGATTATTGTCTTTTCAAATCTGAGCAGACAACAAAAGTTTGGTCTCCATTTAATCTCATTATTTTCTTTACTGCCAAAAATGTATTTTTGTCTTGTAATTTCAGTACAAATATTTAAATATTCTTCAATCAAGGTACATTTAGTTGTTAAACAAAACGACTTACAATATTCTTGGTTTCAGGGAAATGTATCAAAATGAAAGGATTGTTTCTAAATTCAAGGGTATATAAGATGCTTTTTTTGACCCCACTAGCTGATATTGATGATCATTTTGAATTTTGAATGTTTTTTTTTTATGAAACAAGACAAAAAGTAAAATTGGTAAAATGTTGTTGTGTGTTTTCAGCTTAATTTATTTTAGTGCTGATTCAATTTAGATCAATAACAGAGTCAGTGTTTCAAATTGCATCAACTATGAAAGTGATTCAGTTTTATTAAAGCAAATAATTAATTAATCTTTTTTTTTTTTTTTTGTCTTGTTTTCCAGTACAAATACAAAAATATTCTCAAATCAAGATGCATCAACTTAAGGAGCAAAATGCATTAAAATATTAATTCTTGTTTTCTGTAAAAAAAAAAAAAATATATATATATATATATATATATAAATTCATTCATTAAAAAATATATTAATAAAGAAAATATATGTATATATATATATATATTGTTTTTTTTAAACCAATAAAAATATTTTGCCAAGAGGGCAATAAAAAATATTTATTTATTTATTTATTTGTCAGTTTCTTTGAATCAGGTTTATTTTTATGACCCTATTGGCAGATATTTGTTCTTGTTTTAAGCATTCATAACATAATTTTTTTCAATGTAGGAGAAGGCATTTTCATATTTGTCCTATACATATGGTCTGTTAATGCTTTAATGTTACAGATATTTATAATTGTGTTTAACATTCATGTATCAACATTACAGGCGATTATGGGCTGTTTTGGGTTAAAACTTTCCATTTGTATTAGTAACATCTGTAACATTTGTGTTGCACATCTGTGTTGTCATTAACCAGACAGAGTCTCTCATAAACACATCAGATGATTTGTTTTCTATCAAACAATAGCCGTTTTTGTTCTTTCCTCCACACACATGGCTTTAGCTCCCGAGGCTCTGTATCCCTACATCAACGCCTCCAAAACGGTCCTGAAGGAGGGCGAGACGCTGAACGTCAACTGCACCGTTCACGGCGCAGAGCTCATCTACTTCTCCTGGGACTTCCCACACAAAGACGTGAGTGGACTCAACTCTTTGTTTTCATGATTTTCCAGCACTTAGCTCTCCCGTGAGAAACTCCACTTGTTGAAATGAGCTCAAGATGTTCGGGCCACACCTTCCTGAAGAACACGTGTTTTTATTAAGAGATGAATCAAAAACGATGGCAGAGCAGAGATTGGAGCTCTAGTTTATGCACATTAGCAGAGTGAATATCATCTAATTTTTGTTGTAATTTTCTGAAAAACAGATGAAATCAGCTTAAACTGGTTTAAACTTTAGAGGGGTCAGTTAACTTGGTAACTAAATAATGGGTTTGATTTCTTCCTCAGTATTTTTGTTTAGTTTTCCAGTACAAATATCTAAACATTCTCAAAATGACATGGTCTTGTTTTTTTGTTTTTTCAAAATTATGCTTAAAACTAAAGTAAATCTATAATAAAAATTAATAAAATAAGTAAAAAAAATAGTTTTTTATTTCTCTGATGTCTTGTTTTAAGCACAAACTTACTTCATTTTGATACATTTTACAAAAAAACTAAATAAAAACAGCTTTTGAAGTAAATGTATCTTGCTTTAAGGATGTTTAGACGTTTGACAAGTCAAAAATAGAGAAGAAGTTGATTATTTTTTGCAGTGAATGGAATGTAATCGCTTTGAACTTTTGATGTAAATGTACACCAGAGCCAAAACCAGGAACCAGGAACAAAAATGGCAAAAAAATTACATAAATGCACCTGAAATTTGTGGCATTTGCTTGAACAAATGAGCCTGTTTTTTTATATTATATATTTTTGAGATAATTTAGTAAAATTCTAATTATTCAGAATATATAATATAAAATGTATTTATAAATACATTTATTTATTAATATTATATAATTATAATAATTTTTTTTTTAAATAATTTTTAAAAACAGAACGTTTTACATATTTAGAAAAAAAAGTTTGTTAAAAGAAAAGAAATGTTTCCAGAAGCAAATATTGTATGGTAATGGAAAAGTTGGTTTCTGACACTGAAACCCTGAATGTTTTGGCTCTCAGGTGGGGGGCATTGAGCCCTTGACTGATGTCCTGTCGCGCATGAGCATGCGGTCCTGTCTCAACATCACAGACGTGACTCTGGCCAGATCAGGACAGTATGTTTGTCACGTCAATGAGGATATTGACAACCAGAGAGCTTCAGCCAGTATTAACATCACTGTACTGGGTAAGAGCTGCAGATACATCACCTTTACATGAAGTACAGAATAAAGTGCTCAGAACTCAAATCAGTGAAGGTCAACAACAGGGTTGTTATAGCTAATTAAAACTAAAACCATGAAAATCTTTCACTACATGAAAAAAAGTAAAATATATTTTAAATTTTAATTAGTTTTAAATCAATTACTTTATTTCAGCAACAGTTTTATTTTCATTTAGTTTAACTTGATTTATTAAAATAACTAAAAATAAAACTGAAATAAAAAATGAATAAAAAGTAAACAAAAATAAAATATAGAAGTATAAAAAACAGGGTTATTGTAGTTAACTCAAATTTAAACATTAAAAAAAAAATGAAAAACTGAAGTTAGTTGATTTCATTTCATTTATATTTAATAAATATGTTATAAATATATTAAAAAAAAAATAAAATCCAAAATAAAAGTTTTGGTTTACACAATATGTGTGTGTACTGTGTGTTTATTGTGTATATATAAATACAAACACATGCGTGTAAATATGTTATGTTTATATATTAAATATATTTATATTTAATATAAAAAATAAGAATATAAAAATGTAAATATACATGTAAATATTTTTTAAATATATACTGTATGTGTGTGTATTTATATACACATAATAAATATACACAGCATACACACATATATTATAAAAAGAAACACTGTATTTTGGATGCAATTAACCACGATTAATCATTTGACAGCACTATTCTTAATTAATTTAAGCTAGTTGCCTCTTTTTATTTAGTTTAGCTTGATGAACTAAAATAACTAAAAAAAAAAGTAAAAGTAAAAACTAAAATAATAACTTTTAACTAAAATTTAAATAAAAAAGGATATGAAATATTAATAAAAAATTCTAATAGTATACTAATACTATTAAAATAACATTAGCCAGCACATTTTTTGCAGCTTTCTGGTAAAAGCAGGGCTCTATGAAGAGCGGCCTTCATCCTCCGAGCTGTAAAATCTGGGTGGTGTGTTTTCAATGATGCTTTGATGCAAACCTTAATTAAATCAGCAGCCATCCCTTTAAAACAAGCAGTCAGTCTCCCAGCGTCTCCTGTGATGGTGTTTGCTCGCGTCGCTGCGTGTGAATGAGACCTTCTGCTGAAGCGAGGAGTAATGTTTGTGTTTGTCATGATGAACCCACAACCGTACACAGAAACCCTGGAGGAGTTTCAGACCAAAGTCACAGGAACTGACTGTAGATCAATGTGCAGCTTTATTCAAGCGTCCACAGCACTTACACACACACACACACGCACACTCACACAGGATGCAAGCAGGCCTTTATGAAGAAAGTGCTTTTAGCACCTGAACCTTTGGTTTATGATCTATCAGCCGCCAGCGAGAGCTCACTTATGGAATATTAAATAGATTATGTAGAAAGATGAGCAAGCAAATCTAACTCTGTCCTGCTTATAAGATAAGATATCATAATTTGATACACTAGCTTTCAAAAGTTTAGGGTCGGTGAGATTTTAATGCTTTTAAAGTGTTTTATGCTCATAAAGTATTAAAAATGTGAAATCTTATTGTTATTTAAAGTAGCTGTTTTCTATTTTAATATTTTGTTAATTGTAATTTATTTCTGTGATCAATCTGAATTTTCAGCATCATTACTCAGAGTCACATGATCCTTCAGAAATCGTTGTAATGTTGTAATAATTGCGGCTCAAGAAACATTCCTGATTATTATCAATGTCAAAAAAAGTTGTGCTGCTTCATGTTTTCGTAGAAACCGAGAAACATTTTTTTTTTCTGGATTCTTTGATAAAAAAAAAAAAACACATTTATTTGAAATCTAAGTTTGTAAAAAAAGAAAGAAAAAAGGTCACTTCTGATCACTTCAGATCCTTGCTAAATTAAAATATTCATTTTTTTAAAACAAGAGTATGACCCATCCCAAACTTTTGAACAATATTGTTTATATAATAGTGCTCTCAAACGATTAATCACGAATAATCGCATCCAAAATAAAAGCTTTTGATTGCATTATATATGTATGTTTTTGTATTTATTATGTATATAACACATTCATGTATATATTGTAGAAAAATATGTTATGTTTATATATTAAATATATTTATTTACGGTGGCCGAGAGGTGCAAAACAAATCACAATTCTGAAAACAAAATAACAAATTACAAACGCACATGCAAATCTAAAAAACAAAATGACAAGTCAGAAAACACAACAACGATAAAATGAAATAAAGCTCTCTGCTCACGCTTGTCAGGAAAGTAAGTGAAACGAACACACATTATTTAAATAAAATATATGTCATTAATAACGGTTCATTTCCGTGCTTGATTGTGTTCATATCAGCATCGAACCGTATCTCAGAGACAGGGGCGCCTGCAGGATTTCTTCTGAGGGTACGAGCTTATCAATATATTTTTTTTTTCTTTTGCGGCCAGCGGCAGCGAGTTGATCATCCAATGTTTGAATAGTTTAGCCTTCTCAAATCATCACGACTTGCCTAAAATAAAATCTACAGACATAAAACAGTTCAAGCATATCACAATGTTAGTTTAAAATGTTTAACCTACATGTGTGCTGTAGATGCATCCATCAGAAGCTGAAGCGCGCTCTGCAGGACACGGAGGCGCCGGCGTCATCACTTGCATATTATTATATTTGTTTGCTTTGGCATAAAAAAATAAAGCATAAATAATGCCATGGTTGGTTCAGTAGTCAGAAATACAGGACACACAGGCCTATACTTTACTGCTGAAATGTTTACGGGACAAATCTCAGGTCAGTCTGAGTGCTCGTACAGTGCAGGCACGACTCTTTACGCGGACTCTGGTATGGTTTGCGGGTGCGCACGCGGGGTTGGAAGACAACGTTCATCATCCAAAGAAACCGAACTCAGAACCCAGGTGCGCACCAAAAGTGCTAGTGTGAAGGAACCCTCAATGCTGTTTGATATAACTCAGTTGCAGTTTAATTTTTCCAATAAAAAGACTGTTCGACTCTTAATATTTTGTATTCTCCCCTGCCCCACAAAAATCCCGATTTAACACACATCTGCCTTTCATTTTCTGAAATAGCAAAAGAAAAATGCCACAATAGTGTTTTCATGACTTAGCTACAATAAAGAGAGAGAGAGAAACTCCCATAGACACTGTATTAGAAACACCCTCCCGTGTTAACTAGTTTTTTGTAATCTGACTCAAAAGTAATATAAGTAGTTATAATGATGCAAATGTACATGCATATTTTTATTACATAGTAAGGGTAATTCATACAATATATATAAACTGTTACTTTAAGACTTTCCACCTGCTAGTCTGCTGTTCTTTCTGTATTCCTTGATTGACAGATGTCTCGTTCAGTCAGCGGTGAGTGGTGCTGTCTCAAACTATACCTCTTCCGGTTTATCTGATTTGTCGTTGTGTTCCTGACTTGTTATAATGTTTTCTGAATTGTTCTTTTGTTTTTTAGATTTGCATTTGCGTTTGTAATTTGTTATTTTGTTTTTTTCAGAATTGTGATTTGTTTTGCACCTCTCGGCCACCGTATTTATTAGTACTGTCAAACAATTAATCTCATTCAAAATAATATATGGATGTCTACTGTGAATATTTATTATGTACATATAAAAGCATACATAAATACAGCTTATTATTTTTTATTTACTTGTATATATTTATATTAATATAAATTATATTATATTATTTATTTATATTATTTATTCCTGTACGTATTTATTTATTTATTTATTATAAATATATAAATAGTAAAATAAATAAATATATAATTTATTAAATAAATAAATAAATGATTAAACAGATAAATAAATGCATAAATAAAAATAAATAAATAAATATTTATATATTTGTTTCTGCATTTATTTTCTATATTTAATTATTTCATTATGTATTTAATTTATTTCTATTTTTATATCAATTTTTTACAATAATTTTGAATAATATATTTATAATATACATATTGACAAGAGTTATTACTACAATTGGACATAGTATTAAACTGTGTATAACTCATCCTGATGCTTTGTTTTAGTAGCGTTTTGATCTGTCTGTCTGTAGAGAAAGGCTTCGTGGCTCTTTCTTCACATCTGGCCAGGAACATCTCGGCGCAGCTCGGAGAGAACGTGGAGCTGAAGGTGGAGATAGAGGCGTATCCCAAACCCAGCGTCCAGTGGAGTAAAGACGGCGTCGCCATCAGAGGACACAACATCAGACAGGAGCACGAGACCTGGTAATGATGCTCTCATCACACCGCTCTGTTAAACATCACTCCAGCTCTCCACAGCGTCTCAGATACTCTGTGTGCTCGCGGTCTGCTGCAGGTTTAGCAGCACGCTGACCCTGGTCAGGATCCGGCTGGAGCAGATGGGTCTCTACACCGTCACTGTCCAAAACCAAGATGACTTTAAAGAGATCACCTTTGACCTGGAGGTGAAAGGTGAGATCTTACCTTCTATTTACACACCGCCCCCATTTCCTGAAAACAGACACCGTTTAGGTCTGGACTAAGAATAACAGCAGCTGCTGGGATTTCTGTGAAACCTTTCACTTAATTGAATTTAAAATTGGTCATTAGTTCAACAAAGTGACCAGATATTTATGTTTACCAGTTAAATTCTAAAAAATGTTTAATTTTAGTTTAATGACAAAATATTTGTTTTTAATGTTTAATTTAACTTGTAATTTAATGTTTAATGAAATATTTAGTTAAATATAAAATTTAAATAGTTAAATTAACATTGCAATTAATTTATATATTTAATTTTACTTAGTCTAATATAATTGTTTAATTTAATCTTATACTTAATGTAATATTTAATTTGTTAATTGAGTTAATTTAACAATTAAATGTTTAAGAAATTATGTAATTTGTTTAATTTAATTACAAATGTAATTGAATATTTATGTAGTTGATAATTATTTAATGTCTTCATAGATGATTTTATTTTAATATGTTATTTGTTTTAATGTAATTAAAATGCAACAATTAGTTGAATTTAATGTGACATTTTTTTTATTTAATTTTAATGAATTTATTTAATAATTATTTTTATTTAATTTAATACTTGAATAGTTTATTGAATATAATTAAAATGTACCAAAATATTTAATTTGTTTAATTTAATTACATATGTAATTTAATACTTAATGGACCCTAATGGAAGCCACACCCGAAAACCGCCACAGGCCAATCGTGGCTTAGCAGCCGTAGCTTTCGAGTGAGGGAAACATTCTGAAGCGTTGTGCGTATGGATTGTGCAAATCTGGCACCCCGTTTCCTAAAAGAGTGGACAGGGTGGTGGATTTTTTTCCCTTCATGAAGCCTAAAACCCAAGGGGAGAAATGCCAGGCGTGGATCAAGCCGCGGTTCTAAGAACTGTCAGGAACGGTTCCATTTGTGTTTCCACGTGATCCTGAGTTTCTCCGTACCTTGTATGTAAACACAAATTAGTAATAAAATCTAAATACATTTCTGATCATCCTCCATATCGCAGTGGTTATTTACACCTCATATTATATGTAAACATTTGTGTTACCACGGCAACAAATAAGGTATTGGAGTTGCATTGCAAAGAGATCCGTTATCAGCCCCACAGTGGAAAATAAAACCAGAACCGTACCAGCCGGCTCGGATCGACATGGAATGGAACGGTTCGGCCCGTTCGGCCTTGCGCTTGCAAGCTTGCGCTGTGACCTAGGCTTTAGCTTCATCTTCAATTTTGATTAAATAATTTTCTAATCGGATGCATATTATGTTGTGGATATACCCTTAGAATGCATACTGCAGTTCCTTTTGTCTTGCTCTCTCAGATATCTCAAAAATTACTAATTATCTCCTTGGAAGTGTCTGACACTGGTGCATACATACTGTAATAGCCATGCCAGGCGCGAAAGTTTGACTGGCGTAGCAACAGTAACTAAGGAGGGCGTGGCTTAGCAAAGGGTCAATTAATTTAACTTCATTTATAATGTATTTATTTGATAATTATCTTAATTTCCTATTTTAATAGCTCAATTTAATATTTAACATATTATTTTATTAATTTTACATATTTAAATATATAATTTTATATTTCATTTGTTTAATTGAGTATAATATAATATTAAATTCAGTATTTTACTCAGATTAGCAACATGTAATGTATGACCTTGGACATCAAAACCAGTCATGAGGGTCAATTTTTTTTTTTTAAATTGAGAGGAATACCTCGTTTAAAAATATGAATAAATAAACTTTCCATTTATCTATGGTTTGTTAGGATAGGACAATATTTGGCAGAGATACAAATTTTTGAAAATGTAAAATCTGAGGGTGCTTAAAAAAAGCTAAATATTGAGAAAATCGCCTTTAAAGTTATAGATTTTTATTTTGTGCCAAAAATTTGTGTTCCAGGAAGATATTTCATATTGTAAATATACTAAAAAATATTTTTTAATTAATTAGTAATATGTATCGCTAAGAACTTCATTTGGAAAACTTTAAAGATGATTTACTCAGTATTTAGATTTTTTTTTTTTCACCCTTTAGATTCCAGATAAGATAATTGTATCTCAGCCAAATATAGTCCTATTGTTATATCATAACAAACCATACATCAATGGGAAGCTTATCCATTCATTCTCAGTTGCCCATTATGACTGGTTTTGTGGTTCATGGCCTCATATACAGTATAACTCAATACTTGAAAGTAAAAATGACTGTTGAAGCTTCTGGATCAATTATTCTCTGAGGCTCTGTCTGTGTTAGTGTCACTGATGTCACTTCCTGTCTATGTAGTTCCTCCTCAGATCACTGAACTGTCTGACCATCAGCTGCCGGGTAAGAAGCACGCAGTCACTTGCGTGGCGGAGGGAGTACCGTCTCCCAGCATTCAGTGGTTCAGCTGTGACAGCATGCACAAGTAACGACACACCTTCATCATCGTCATCTTCATCATCATTACACATGTATCTAATATGAGTCTGTGTATTTGTTAGGCTCCCACTAAGAGCAGCACACACCGTGTTTAGCATATGAGATGCAATACTATTATCAGCCAACATTTTTAAAATATTTCCCCTTTAATGACTCTCATTCATATTTAATAAGAGCTGTTTGTGAGATGAGTAAATATAAAGCGGATGAGTTTGCGCAGCACTCAGAAAGCATTACATAAACACTCACATCAGCGTAATGAAGGCAAACAGTCGATCAGGCTGTGCCTGTCCATCAACCGAAAACTGATTAAAACAGAGAAGAGCTGCACACAAATACTTTTGTATGAATAATATATAGCACACATGCTGTAACGGCCATTAGTGCACACCTCTCACCTCTCCTTTCACGGGTGCAGCACACTTATGAGGGCACAGAATTAACATATATAATGCATGGAGATTATTGGGTGTGTTTGTTCTGGCTTGTAAATGGACTATGTGCTTTTTATGAAAGTACAATTTATATATTCAGATTTCAATTTTTATTGTGTTGGGTAGATTCATAAAGGCATGGCATAATACTCTATATTTGCACAGTTTGTGTGCGTGCGTGTGTATATATATATATAAATATAGTTAATCTGCAAAAACAGATAACTTGGTTTTTAATAATTCTCAAAAATAATGTATTTTTTTCGTTGTGCATTCCAGTTAATCTCAATCAAACTGCAGTTGTTGTTTTTTGACTGGTTAAAAATAACTGTGTGTATTTATTTATTTATTAATTAATGAATTTATTTCTTTGGATAATTTATAAATGTGTGTGTATTTAATTATTTACTTACTTATATATCATTTCTGTTTAATTTTGGATAATTTATTTACCTTTTTTAATAAATAAATAATAAAATATGTTTATTTTTAATTGAATATTTAATGTGATTAATTAATATAATTAATTAAAATACTAAAATAAAAATGTAAATAAATCTACCTATTAAAACATTAAATTAATTATTAAATAAATAATTAAAAAGTTAAATAAATAAATTTAGGGGCGTCCTCGAATAGTCGACGATTTGATTCGAGGAGCCTTAGCCCTCTGAATACTTAGGACCATGTGAAATTTCAGTTTTTCTTTTTTTTTAATAAATTTGCAAAAATGTCAACAATTCGTTTTTTTTGTCAATATGGGGTGCTGTGTGTACATTAATGAGGGAAAGAAATGAACTTAAATGATTTTAGCAAATGGCTGCAATATAACA
>JAUMHE010000063.1:4705254-4720678 GCA_032359235.1 Enteromius mattozi | reverse complement strand
TGGGGGACACCAGTGACAACCGGAGTAGTAGTAGATTTAAACTGTTTGAGTTGTACAAAATGTGTGCGATCTGAAAAATAGGAGTGAAACCAGGAAAGGGCTGTACCAGAAATACCAATGGATTCCAATCGGTTCAATAGTATCGTGTGTGAGACAGTATCAAAAGCAGCGCTAAGATCAAGAAGTATAAGAATTGATAGCAATCCAGAATCGGCAGCCAATAGTAAATCATTTGATATCTTTACAAGTGCGGTCTCGACACTATGTTGAGAACGAAACCCAGATTGAAACGTTTCGAAAAGGCTATTACTGGAGAGATAATCCCGGAGCTGGGAAGTAACAATCCTTTCAAGAGTTTTAGCCAAAAACGGCAGATTTGAAATAGGGCGATAACTATCGAATTTACTAGAGTCAAGGCCTGGTTTCTTGAGGACTGGAGTTAGCACTGCAGTTTTAAAACCAGAGGGAACAAAGCCAGAAGAGAGTGATGCACACATTTTATTTAAACAATTGGTCTACATAATATTCACATGTGCAGTTCATAGGGAACATACTGTATCATATTAGCCCTACAGAAACAGTATGAAATACTATTTAAACCTATTAACATTTTACATTTACCTATTGTCTCAAAATTCTGATTTTTTTTCCCTGCTAAAATGCAACTTTATATCTTGTATTTTGAACTTTATAACTAGATTTAACTCAATAGTGAGATTGTCCATTCGGAGTGAAAATAAGTCAGAAAAACCTGCTTTTTCTTATCAGAATTGTGAGATATAATCTCAAGTCAGAATTTTAAAATATGTTCTCAAATTGAATTTTTAAATAAAAAATATATATATTCCATGTTTTTTTTATGGACTGCGACTTGAAAACTGCCGTTTTCTGTCACCAGATAGGCTCCGCCCACAGAAACCTTCATCACTAAACACCATAAACACCAAATCAGCATTTAAGCAAACTTCCTAATCCACAAAAGATCCTTAATAGTGGAAAAAGGTTGATCTTCAGACTGAAAAATTCTTTGAGGAACCAAAAATGGTTCTCAAATGCAAAAACACTCTTTTATTTTTAAAAACTTATAAATCTTAGTTCCTTATTCCTGTTCAATTCATAAGAGATGAAAATGAGTTCTGCCTATTTTAATTTCTCTGTAAAATAGTTTTGGGAAATATTGGTCTTTTTTTCACCCAATCAAGCTGTTATGAGATGAAAAGTGCTGGATAAGCAGAGAAAGTATTTGTGTTGTGGTTCATTGAGATTCCTGCTCCTCCAATGAGAACACAATCATTAATTAAGCACTAATTGAGCGATCATTGATCACAGCTGTAGAGGAGCTTTTAAAATGTTTGTCTGCACTGAGAGGATCAGACCACAGCGGTCTGACTGAATTGTTTTTAAATAGTTTTCTTTAAAACATTATTTTCACCTTCTCAAAATGTGTATTTAGCACTGTTCAAAAGAAAAGAAAATGTCAGAGGCTGTCAAGTATTCTAACAGTAGTTCATATGACTCATCTATGTGCTATGTATATATATATATATATATATATATATATATATTAATTCCAAGTGTTCTGAAGAAAAATGATCATCATAAATGAGGAACAGACTGAAATTAAACAATTTGACTCTCTGTTAATCACTGCCCTCCTCAGATCTCATGCTCTCATCTTCTTATCAAATCAAACATTCAAACAAACGTGATATATCTATATCACAATACATGTTGTTTCAAAGCAGCTTTACAGAAAACATCTTTAGTTTTTTTCATATTCACAGATGTTTGTTTGAGTAAATGTTATGTTTTATTTAAACATTTATTTTATTTTATTTTATTTTTACCCAGTATCTCATATGACTGCTATATTATATCTTTATATTATATCTTTCATATTCCAAGATAATCTGAAAATAGATGATCATGATTAATGAGTAACAGACCACATTTCACTTACTTTGACTCCTCGGGCATTACAGCTTCTTTTTCTAATATTCAAAATAAATAATTCCCGTTGACTTAGCTGACACTTGCCCATAAACTCATGAACATCATGTTCTTTAAAATATTTCGAACTTGTTGATTGCACACAGTGAATTACTCTGCGGTATTGTGTTGATATATGTGCCTAAAAACCTTTCCGCAGCAGACTGAACTCTTAGTTTGTGTCTTCCGGTAGAAACCCAGGTACGAGATCCGCTGGAAAATCATTGAAGCCACGAATGGAAACAACTACACCTTTATTGACCCGACACAACTCCCATATAATGAGAAATGGGAGTTTCCTCGAGACAAACTAAAGCTCGGTTTGTACTGATTTCTGAATCATGAGCATCAATTTACTTAACACCATTAAGTTGAACTGACTTTGCTTTGAGACTGATTGATTAGTTGATATAATAAAGAAACAGTTTTGTACTTTTAAAAAGATATAATAATAGAAGATTATGCACTTGAGGAATTTCGTGACAGAAGCAGTCTGAGAATTTGTAATGCGGTCACTGATGGAGTCTGGGTGGTTGTATGTGCAGGAAAGACTCTGGGAGCAGGGGCCTTTGGGAAAGTGGTGGAGGCTACGGCGTACGGCCTGGGCACAGAGGACAATATCACACGTGTAGCTGTCAAAATGCTGAAAGGTCAGAATACATGACTGTTACAAAGATCACTATAGTATTACCATAGCTGTTTGGCTGCTTATTTTTAATTTTTTTTCTGAATACTGTGGAACACCATCCACATTGTGCACCTATTTTATTTCTATTTAGGCAAAATGTTTTAAGAACATTTTGCTAACATTCACGTTAAGTTATAAAAATGCCAGTAATGTTTTTTTTACCATTCAAAAAGTTCTTTTTGGTTCTTTTTTAGGTTATGTGAATGTTAACAGAACATTCTATTTTACTATTTAAAAAAAAATATATATTTTACATTATTTCAGAATGTTTTTGAAATGTTCAAAATGTTAATTAAAAAAAAAAAAAGAATGTTTTTCTCAGTTACAGTATGTGAACGTTAGAGAAACATTCTATTCTTCCATTTTAAAAAGTTATAAGAATGTTACATTCAAATTAGTGTCAAACAATTCATCAAACGATTCAGTTAAACGATTAATCACGATTAATTTATATGTATGTTAATATATGTGTGTGTGTACTGTGTATATTTATATGTATAAATACACACACATACAGTATATACTTTTACATGTATATACGTATATATATATATATACACACACACACACACACACACACACACACACACACACATATATATATTACGTAAACAAAAACATTTATTTTGGATGTGATTAATCGCAATTATTTGTTTGACAGCACTAATTTGAATTTTCTATTGCCATTTAAGCCATATATATATATATAAAGAATGTTTTCTCTAAATATTATGAGAACATCTCAAATATCAAAAATCTTCTATAAGCATTATTTGAAGAATATTTTGTTGTAATATCTACACAACCTTAAAAGATATTTCCTGTTAGCTGGGATAGTGGCTTCCAAGAAATAATCAGGAAAATAACAGCTTGCAAAATTCATCAGTTATGAGACAAATTTAATTTCAGCTGTACAATAGTGTCATTATTCAGATCAGTCCAGTAAATACAGTTAACATCTTCATATAATCAGCATCAGAAACTGAAAATGTCACTTTGGTCTTTTGATCTTTCTCTGGGAAAAATACTTTACAAAGCCAGTGAATGAATTGTGTTGTGTTGCATGCTGGGAGCAGCCAGCGCTCATCCCGACGAGCGAGAGGCTCTGATGTCCGAGCTGAAGATCCTCAGTCATCTCGGGCAGCACAAGAACATCGTGAACCTGCTGGGTGCCTGTACACACGGCGGTAAGACCATCCTCTCAAGTCTCAATATAAGCCAGTCTCTAACAGCTTAACCATGTAAAAGCTTCATAAACTGCTGGATTTTCCTGCAAGAGGTGCTCAGTTTTGGTTATTTTTCCGACTCGTTTCCAGGTCCTGTGCTGGTGATCACAGAATACTGTTGTCATGGTGATCTTCTGAACTTCCTGCGCAGCAAAGCGGAGAACTTCTTGAACTTCGTCGTGACGATTCCGAATCCGATGATGGATTATAAGAACGTCAACAATGAACGAATGTTTCTCAGAAGGTCGGTTTAACAAAACATTTAAACTGTATAACGCAAAACTCTTGACTTTTGAGTCTTTGCCATTTAAGATCGGGTCATATTTACAGAAATCTGGTGAAACTTTGTGGACAAATGTCCAGTGAATGTCTAAAATGTTAGTTTTCCATTGTCATGAATGTAAAAAGCACAAAGAGGTCACTTTTGTTGATGACTTAAATTTTGAGTGACAAACCTGTTGCTAAATCTGTGTGTTCCCGATCACATGAATTCATATTAAAGGGTTACTCCACCCTGAATTGAAAATTTAGTAATTTATCACTTGCCCCCATGTTGTTCCATACACGTTAAAGCTTTGTTCGTCTTCGGAACACAATTTAAGATATTTTATAGCTTTTACGGGTTTGGAACGACGTGGGGGTAATTGATTAATGACAATTTTCATTTCAGGGTGGAGTAACCCTAATAAATGGATTTCGCTAAACTGTGGAAAATGTGACCACGACTTTTGAGTTCACGTTTAACTGAAAACCTGCAAAATTCGACAAGTGTTTGATTGTGTTTAAATGAAGGTGCATGTTTTGATGTTGTGATTTGTTTTTCTGGTGACAGTGACAGTGGGATTTCCAGCACATGCTCTGATAGTTATCTGACCATGAGACCAGCCTCGTCCAGACCCACAAACACAGCTCAGAGTGAGTCACAATCTGCTTCCCTCATCACAAAACCACACGCCACAAAATGCTACACTCTGCAATATATAAATATCATATTTTGCTCAGAAACATGTTACGTTACAATAGTGGAAAGAGTTGTTTATTATAGATAACTAGAACTTAAACCAATTTTAGATAAACTTTAAAATTATAAAATATAACCCCAAAAAATTATTTCAGCTAGTTCACTTGACTTACTAAAATTGGCTGCATTTTAGTAATAACTAAAAAAGAAAATAAAAAAAGACAAGAATTATGCTGAATATTTTGTGAATAGTCTCAAAATATTTTTATGTTGTCTTGTATAAGAGTTTATTCTCATATTGTTAGACTTTATTTTAACAATTTTAATTATTATTAAATATTATTATTGTAATTAAACAATGCTATTACTTTATTCTCTTCATTTTGACTTTATTCCCAAAATATCTCAAGTTTAATCACGCAGGCCTATAAAAAGACAGACTGATATAAGACTGATATTTGACTTTATTCCAAAAAACATGTTATTGCATAAAATATTGCATTCACATGCACCCTCTTAATGCAATTATAATGAGTTCTTGCCAATATTGTGATTCAGCCTTACCTCATGTAAATGCAGTACTTCAATTTTAATTAATGTGATTAAGCTCATAATCGCAGCAAGCATAATCATATTAACATGGTGGTGCTGATTTTAATCTAAATATACATGCACATAAACACCTTCATCACGTTATTGCCACTCAGACCAAGGTGCGCAATATAAATCATAATCATCATAATGTGATCAAGTCCTTACTGTGATTATAGGAAATAATTTCATTATTCACATGCATGGAAAATATGTAACTAAAACACTGTAGTAGGATATAACTAAAGCTAAAACACACAAAAAAGTATAAAAACAACCTAATAAAACATCACAGCAAACTTGCAAAATTTAAGTCTTAATTAAAATGAAAAAAATAAATAAATAAATAACTCATTTAAAATATGAATAAAACTATGTTAGTGTCTCACTGGTGCTAAAATGACTTGTGCTGCAGGTTCTTCTCTGAACTGTGAGCAGGCGGAGGATTCGTGGCCTCTGGACATGGATGACTTACTCAGATTCTCCTATCAGGTGGCTCAGGGACTCGACTTCCTCACCGCTAAAAATGTGAGTCTCTAAACTAAGCAGCCTTCACCAGAAACAATGAGATCTGTGTGAGCTCTGTGGGAAGTTACATCCACAAACAATTTTTAAAGCTCATCTTTATTTAATCAAAAGTGAACTGGTGTCATTTTTCTCGGCAGTGCATCCACAGAGACGTGGCGGCCAGAAATGTCCTCCTCACCAACAGCCGAGTGGCCAAGATCTGTGATTTTGGCCTGGCGCGAGACATCATGAACGACTCCAACTACGTCGTCAAAGGAAACGTGAGCGAGCAAACGTCACAAACACCCCAGCTGACCAAAACACGCTTTATGTTTAAAACATTCAGTTTAATGTTTTTAAAAAGATTGAGGAAAAATCCATCTTTATTGCTTGTTACGGGAACGTTAGTTTGAATGTTCTCTAAACGTTTTGACACAACTAGCTACATTTAAAAGACATTAAAAAAAGTTTTTTTCCAAAAATTATGTAAAAACTTTTTTTTGTGTGTGTGCTAATGTTTTCTGAACATTTATAAAAATGTAGATAATTTTACTGGAAGTGAATTTGTTAAATTTTGAGAAATGTAATGTGTGCAGGCGCGTCTTCCAGTGAAGTGGATGGCTCCAGAGAGTATTTTCGACTGTGTTTATACGGTTCAGAGTGACGTCTGGTCTTACGGGATCCTGCTGTGGGAGATTTTCTCATTGGGTGAGACTGAAACTCTTATATTGCGGGTCTGTTTGACCTATATGGCTTTTTAGGGTGTTGGAAACACTGGTTAAACTAAGGGTTTATTTTCTTAATGTTTTGGGGTTTTGACACTTGTGCTTACAAGATTTCTATTATGATGTGATTTTCTTGAGCAGTTTGACTCATTAATTTTATGCCTTAAGGCAGCTTACCAGAAAACAAAATGACATTCGTATTTATGCAAATTCTTTTATTCAAAGACATTGATTGTGTACATTTTTATTAGTTCATGCATGTTCATTTTGCTGGGAATTGAACGTGTTGTAATCATGTGCTTCTACTGTTTACGCTTTGGAAAGGCACACAGAAAATGTTATAATGAACATATCTTTTCTGTTTAAAATATATATAATTCTTTTAAAATGCATATAAAATAAAAAAAGGAAAAAATGTTTAAAAATAGCAGTTAAATTAACATTTTAGAAAATTAAATGTTTCTTATTTAGGAATGTGAGAAAAGTATTAATGTTAACTTTTATATTAACTTTGAATTAATGCCGTCAAATGATTAATCGCATTCAAAATAAGTTTTTGTATATGTATATATAAATACAAACACATGCTTTTATATATTTAAAATATATTTATATATGATATAAAATATTATAAAAAATATATAAACCGTACCGTATATACATGTGAATATTTCAAAACATATACTGTATGCGTGTGTATTTTTATATATATTTTATATATATATGCATAATAAAAAAACAGCACATATTTATATTGTATGTAAACAAAAACTTTTATTGTGTATGCGATTAATCATTTGACAGCAATATTTTTTATTTTATCATGTTTTTAAAATATTTTTTAATGATTTATTTTTTTATTACATTTAATCCAACGGGGGTTAATTTTACTCACAACATCACAATCATACCCAGATTTTTTACATAAAGTAAGAAAAAAAATTAAACCTTTATTTTAATTTTAATATTTAATAATTTTCTAGTCTCACTGAACCCTGGGTTCTGGTTAGAAGTTTCTGTGACAAATGCATGATTTTCTCTTGTTGGAGTAAATGTGTGTGTTTCTGCAGGTAAGAGCCCGTATCCCAACATACTGGTGGACTCCAAGTTTTACAAAATGATCAAATGTGGCTATCAGATGTCCAGACCTGACTTTGCACCTCCAGAGATGTGAGTCAGACAAACAGTATCACACACACACAATCAATCGTTCACAATGCAGAGTCAACAAAACTGTGAAACAACACAAATGCATAGATGTCATGATCTCAACCATCTTCGTGCTCTTCTTCATACACTTTTAAAGGCAGTGAAGAGCACTACAGTAGTGTTATTTTAGTATCACTGAGATTCTATTACAGAATGTATTAATATTTTATATTTGTATTTTGTTTTCACCTTAATTTTAGTTGAATATTTAGTAATTAAAAAAAGATATGCTTTAATTTTAGTAACAGTACAAAGCATGAGATAATGAGTTCTCAGCAGGAGCTGATGTTGTTCCATGCTGATTCAGATCCAGTCTGCTGCTTTTTTAGTTGTTCTGCTCAGATCTTTAGTTCTGCGCGTTAAACACATGATCTGACAGCGAGGCCTTGATTTTCCACACATTACATGCTCGTCCTCTCAGCTTCATCCTCTTGTCTCTCTCCGCAGTGACTGAACTTCAGTATCTCTGCATGAGGGTCACAGAGTAAAGATTCATAAACCATCACTATTTAACCCGTGTAAGCCGTTGCACTGTTGGTTTAAAAATACAGACTTTGACAGACGATTAAAGAAAACAGTGTTTTTCATTGAGCATCCTCATTAGGTGCTTCAGTGCTTTATAACAACTAATAAAACTATCACGAGTGGATCTGAAACATAAGAGTATTTTAATTATCTTGTAATTGTGTAATTATTGCTTCAGTTCAAGCTGCTGGAAAGTTGCGTGCAAAATACAATGTGACCAAAAAACAGCATTCATGCATTTGGTCACGCTACGCTCAGCTCACTACAAAACCCCTGTTATGACAAACAGGCCTCATTTCCCCTCAAAACACAAAGAAAAACATTTGAACATTTATATAACATTTTTTGTTCCAGTTATTTTAGTATCATTGAGATAAATTAGTTTTTAATCACAAATGAACATTGTCTTAATAAAATAACACTTAATGCAGCAACTAAAATTTAAAACAGCACCTTCAGATACAGTATATTCCTATTTCTCTTTTTGTGATTAAGCACACAATGTTTTTGTTCAGGTACAACATCATGAAGATGTGCTGGACCCTGGAAGCTGCTGAGAGACCAACATTCAGTAAGATCGGTCAGCTGATCGAGAGGATGCTGGGAGACCCAGAAGATCAACAGGTACAGCACTCACCAGATTTCATCTGTCAGCATCACACTTATCTGAGCCTGTCCTCCAACTAATACGCTCGTATAGGTCATTTCTACAAGTACCTTGTTACAACCTATATTTACGTTTTAAAGGTAAGCACACTCTAGCTGGCGTAGAAATAACGACAGTGTCGTATTGCGTCTGTCGTCATGAAATGACGTATGACTGTGATTACCAATCAAAATGCGTGTTTTGTTTAAATGCAGTGTGTAGAGTTTTTTACACTGATCTCATGGTGATTAAAACATATTTTACTAGGTTTAATTTGTACGACCTACCCTTTACAAATATTGTGCAAAATCATGATTTATAGGGTTTTGTGAACACATGTTCGCATGATCACACCTCATCTTATAATTCATCTCTCTACAAACTGAGCTACACCAACCCTGAATCACATGGCCGATAAAATAGTACAAAACCTTAATATGCAAATGTTCTGTTGCCGATAGGGGCGCAATTGTTGTATACGCTCTGATGGGTCGTATTTCACTGCTATTGTAGAAATGACCTATACGAGCGTATTAGTTGGAGGACATGTTGCTTATTTTACACAGTGGAAGATATTTCCAGTTACATGCAAGACATCTTATTATATATTATATAGCAAAAGGTAGATCATTTGAAGAATAACAAAGTGCAGTACAGTGGTGGTTTTAGGCATGGGCGAACGGGGCAACAATGCAACACCAATACATATTTGCAGTAGAATATAAAAATCAGGTATTAAACATGAACCATAATGAATAGTCTTGTCATTTCAATAATTAAGAATCAATTTAGAATACTATAAATCAGTTTTTTATATTATTTCTTCATATCACACATTTAAGCCGAAAAAAAACAAAAAACAATGGCATACACTATCCGCCTTCACGGCATCAAACATCAATAAAGTATTGCTACATAATTTTCATATCTGACAATTCCATGTGGATAATAAGTTTTGGGATCATTATTTTTTGGCTATTTACACCAAGTGCACATAGCATTTTATGATATTTATACCACTTATTGCTAGTGACAATTATCTGCACCTCAGTATTGAAGTGCATTATAAAACAAAATGCATTTTATTGAGTGTAAATTTTAATTCACTTTATTAAATAGATGCCAAATAAAGCCCTCCCTAACCCTACTCAGTACTTTATGTTCAACTTTTTGATTATTTCTTTAGTTTTATTCAAAATAAATGCTTTTCTGATGTTATTTGACATTTCAAAAGGGAGGAATTCAATGTAGAACCGCCACTGGTGCAGTAAACTGTTTGTGCTACAAACCATTATGTATAATTATTTTTTTTGTTATTAAACAATATAATAACTCAAAGCAGTATAACTGAGTTTATAAATTTAAAATAACTGGAAGTGAATTACACTGGAGGCCACACACATCCAAGATGCAAATTCCCTATAGTTTGTGGATATATATATATATATCCACAAACATAGTTTTGTCTAATTTAGCATTTTGCATTTTATTTTGCATTCTAAATTCACGTTTTAATTTTGTATTAGGTTTTGTAATTTAATTAATTTTATTTAAATTTTTGCACTCTATATTTGTATTTGCCATTTTTCAACATTTTCATTTTGTATCTTATATTATAATTTTGTATTGTGCATTTTTATTTTTGCATTTTAATTTAGCTTTTTTTTTGCATTTTATTTTGCATTCTAATTATACATTTTCATTTTGTATTTAGCTTTTTCATTTGCATTAAAATTTTTGCATTCTAGTTTTGTATTTGCCATTTTTTGTCTAATTTTACAATTTGCATCTTATTATAATTTTGCTTTCAAATTTTTGTATATTAGTATTCACATTTAGAATTTTCCGTTTCACATTTTTTAAATCAAATTATCTTCAAAACTGCCTTTGTAGGCAACTTATTGCTGTCTGGTCAGATGATTAGATGAGATGTTAAAAATCGAGATTGATATCACTAAGTGCAATGCATTGTGGGATACGGTATCTCACTCAGTGTACATGCTATACTATTTGAAAAATGTAGTTGGTCACTGTAGTTGGATTAGTTCAAGCGAGTATGTCTTATTTTGAACACAGCCCAGTCTGAGTGAGTAATGAACGAGTTATATTTATGAATTATTTCCACAGGAGACACAGTACCAAAATGTCCAGTCCGATGCACATGATGACCAACAACTAGAGTCATGTGACCCTGTGAAGCATGAAGAGGAGTCTTTTGAGACGTCATGTGACCAGGAAGAAGAGGATCAGCCGCTCATGAAACCCAACAACTACCAGTTCTGCTGAGTGCTTAACTAACTAAAGCAGGATCTTCAACAACAGTTCCATGAACGCATGCATGTGAACCACGATCTGACCTGTAAACACGCTCGGCGTGGGATTTTACACGTAGTTCTGCTCGCTTGAAATCTCGTAAACAGTCTTGAGCTCGTCTGTAGAGCTGAAGCGTGTTTAATTCAACCGGTTTCATTTCTCAGCAAAGCCCGAAACCTCCAGACCTCGGATTTGTTTGTCATCCGATGTACCTTTTTGGTAAATGTGTGTCTTTATTTGTTACGGGACTTCTCTGTTGCCAAGGTTGGAAAGCAGCTTGTTCAGCGTTTTAAATGCAGATGCTGCATGTTCCACTTCCACTTTATACTTGATCTGCGTGTCTGTCATGTTTCTTCTTTTATAATCGCTGAAAATGACCACAGACATCCATAACTGCTGTGCAGCTAAATAACTAGAAGCGAACGACACCTGTAGCCTTGCCGATTCAAGATACAAACAGCCACATTCTTATGTTAAAAATAAATAGTATACGCCAAATGCAGCTTTTTTTTTTTTTTTAATTGTCAGTGTATTGTCAGTATAACGCAACATTAAGTAATTTCTTTTTGTATTAAAATGTTGCCTTTTTTGTTTTTTGCATTTTAATTTTGCTTTATTATTGTATTTTATTTTTTTCCAATTTTAATCATTTTGCATTAAATAGTTGCATTTTGATTTATTTAGCATTTGATCTTTTATTTTAGTATGTTTTCTACATTTTAATTCAGATTTTTTTATTTTAATTTTGTGTTCTTATTTTACCATTTTTTTTGTTTTAGCAATTTTAATTAAGCATTTTATTTTATTTTGTAGTTATTTTAACTGTGCATTAACTTTTTGTTTTGCATTTTTAATCTTGCTTTTTAAATTTGCATTTGATTTTATTATTTCTTTTCAATCTTTTATTTATTTTCAATTTTAGCATTTAGCTAAATATTTTGCATTTTAATTTTGTTTTGTTTTTTCTGCATTTTTAATTTTGCTTTCTAAATTTGCATTTTATTTAATTTCTTTTTAAAAAATTTTACTTCATGTCACACATAACTTACCTGTAACCATGGTTTCATGCGGCTGAAGGTAATCAGTGCAGGTCAGAGGACAGATATGTCGCCTGCTCTAGTTCCTAGTCAATCTTTGTAGGCAAACACAGTATTTTATTGCTTCCTGCAGTGATTCCACTCATTTGAAGTGATAGTGTGAGGTCAGCGCAGGTTTGGAGGACAGATTCACGTCTCCAATGGGTGAAATATTGACATGCTGTTGGCGCAATAATGTTTCGGCAGATCGTTGTCTTGTTTCTTCAGATAACTGAGGGTCAAAGGTTAAATGCGTTCTCGTTTATTACTGAAGCCTTAGGAATAGTGAAGAAAACAATGACTGATGACGCAGAAAGCATTTCAGGAAGAAAAACTAAGCATTTGCTTTTCCTTTTATCTAAAATGAAAGGTAGACAGTTTCAATTCATTTTCTCTTGCATATGTGCACTTGATTATTGTGGATGTGCAGGAAATGATAGCAGAAATATTGTAAGCAATGTCACAATTTATTTTCAAACAAGAGTCAAACTCTCAAATAGAAACATCATTTTAATTTCATTTTCAAACGTTTACTGTAGTTGCAATTTAATTTCACATTTTGAACCTTTACTTGAGTTACAATTTAATTTTAACAATTTCATTTCATTTCACTTTTTAATTTCATTTTGAAACCTTTACTTGAGTTACAATTTCATTTAACAATTTAATTTCACATTTTGCTTTTTAATTTCAATTTTGAATCTAATTTAGCTGCGATTTATTTTCACGTTTTCAATTTCATTTTCAAACATTTACTTTAATTCAGCTTTCAAACTGAAAAAAAAAAAAACGTCTTTTTTTTCTGTAGTTTATTAACAGTTTGAAATTGGTAAATCTGTTTTGTTTGAAGTAGATTTGAATTTTATTCTCAAATGAAGCATCAGACACACTGCCATTGTAACTTTAGGTTGCTTAAAATGTGATTTAACCTGATGTTTTCTTTCTCAAAGCACAAACTGCCATGTTTATGTTTACATTGTGTCCGTATTTACAATTATTCTTACTCAACAATGTTTTATGGTTTAAAGTTCAGTTGTGCGAGATTTAATCATTATAATGATGTCTCAGTGTTTATCTGTGTGTTAATAGTTCCCTTGTGTCTTATTTTAATGAGTTGTGCACCTTTGATATCTACACATCTGTAAATTTTAGTTTTACTACAAAACTTGCTACTGAAAGCTACTAATAAACCTCGGAAGTGTCACGTGATTGTTTTATCAGTGAAAATACAGTTTCTTTGGAGCATTTGTGAGGTTAATTAATCTGTTACGAAACAGATCTCTTACAATAAATACTTCAATGTGATTCTATGCATTAAAAAAGCAATCAAAATATGAAATAAAAAAATACTGTCAGTTTCCATGTTGTTGGTTTCACTTTTCTGTGGCCAATAAAATGCTTCTTATTTACAATCATAAATATGTCAGATAAAGATGTAATGCTAGAGACACACAATGCCAGTTATTTTTCGGGTTTTAAATATATATTTTTAACGTTTCATAGCAGTAAATGTGTGCCGTATCTAAGGTCTTCTGAAATCATGCAACAGATATGTTTATGAACTGAAAAAACTGCATAAAAATGCTTCATTTTGGGTCAATAAATGACAAGAGTTTATTTTCCATTAATTATTTCCATCATCTGAAGTGCTTACAGGATCTGAAACAACCTCGTAGTTTCTGTCTCCACATCATCTCTAAAAAGAAAAAGAAAAGTTTTTTTTTATTTTTAAAAATATAAAACAAAATAAAAATAAAAAAAATCTAATATTGAATTGAATAAAAATAAACAAAAACAATAAAGATAAAATAACTGATTAAAAACAAAAAAAAATCAAATAAAAATCAAATATCAAATGAATTAAAATATACTGTAAAGTCATGGTCAGAATTATTGGAACCCTTGGCATGGGTTGAATCTTGCATCAGGACAGAAACAAAAAAAAACATTAAACTCAACACAAAAATGCGTGCCTGAGCAAAAATAGTTCACTGGTTCTCCCAGTTTCCTGATCTAATCCCTGTAGAAAATGAGAATAGTCTCTGATCTCTTGCCAGATGTTCTCCAAACTCATCGGGGATTACAGGAGAAAACTTAAATACAAATAATAGGCTAATGGATAAAAGCCTGGCAATAACTGGCATAATAAGCGTATTAGAGAAAAACCTTTATTTCATAACAAGATTTCCCTTCTATGTTCAATTGTTTTACATCAATGAAAGGTTAGATCTTTGTGGATTTCTGAATAAAAGATCAAATGCATAAACAGTGCGATTTTTTTTTTTCTTCATAGCCTTGTTCGCTCATATTTACCAAGGGTGCCAATACTTTTGGCAATGACTGTATATACAAAGAATAAACTGTAATCAAACTCTGCCCACGTTTTCATTCTTTTATTTTAAAAAGTGGAGTAAACCTTCTTATAACGGATCCCTGAGTCAGAAGAGCATCACCTCCTCGAACACGACTCCGTCCGAGTGTTTTTCCAGTCCTCCGTCAGCAGCGTCCTCCTCCTCCTCCGGCGGGTCTGAGTTGATCTGTGCGACTCCCAGCCTGTAGAGGGCGTCTCTGATCATCACCACCTCACCCGGCTGGCAGGCGCTCAGCACCTCGGCGATCTGCTGGTTCACGATGTCTCTGCTGCTCAGGAAGTCCAGCAGGCGGTTGTAGAGGTAGTAGTACGCGGCGTTATCGAACATGAGAGCTGGGCTGCTGTCCCGCTGGGGTCGCTCACAGATCTCTGCTACGGTGCCGGCGTACGGCTCCAGCTCTTTGCAGAGGCTGATGGCGTGGTGGGCGTCGTGGAGGGCGTCCGCTCCGTCGGGTCGCACCATCCAGCGAGAGGTGGATTTGGTAAGAGGGTGCAGGTGAGGGTTAGACTCGGCCACTGTCAGATCCAAGCTGTACGGCTGGTCCTGAAGCTCCGAGCATGAGACATACTGAAAGAGGGGAGGAGACAGACGTGATT
>JAUMHE010000063.1:4677311-4705154 GCA_032359235.1 Enteromius mattozi | reverse complement strand
TTAATGGCCAATCAGGTGTTTTAAAATATGTGTACTACAAGTTGACTGCATGGGAAATTTGGCATGAGGAAACTTTTGAAGGAATATTTTCACATCAGTTTTATTTGTACAGCCGTTTTCACCGCGTTTGACAGCTTTTTAGAAATAAATGGACTAAATTATGATAGTTTTTTGTTTTAGTTTCAGTTAACTACAATAACTTTGATATTGTTTGTAATGACGTTTTTGTTACTTTGTTACAGTAGTAAAAAAAACATGACAAGCTATGATTGATTTGGATTCATTTGGATCATTTGTGAAATATGTAAATGCAGCAGAAGCATTATAATAAATATGAATATAATAATCACATTTCTGGGGATCTGTTCTCACCTGAGGTGGTGTTGTAGGGTCCGAGAAACATCCCTGATTCTTCCCCCACATCTGTGAGGCCAGTTCAGGATATAACACATCAGTGCAAAGCGCCACCTTCTGGGCACAATCTGCCACGTACACGGGCGGCCAAAAGCGGGAGGAAACCAGCAGGTCCAGATGATCTCGAGCGCTCTCTCTGCGCACAATATACTTGGATCCACAGACGACCTGCAGAGATCAGACTCAGATGTCAGCTGATCATCACAGGATCAGCACAGATCTGTGTGTGGTGAGTCAGGTACCTGATGAGGACAGACTTTACTGAGTCGCCCCGCCGTCAGGAGCGCGCCGGGCTGCTGCGCTGTCCACAGGCCGCTCTGTGTGTGTGAATACAGCAGAGACACAGATGCCTGCAGCTCGTCCTGTCAAACCACAACAGAAGACATTCTGTCATTAACACTATAGGAACACAGAGTACACTTGATGTCTGGAAAAGGCTTGTGTAGAGATGACTGAATAATACATATCAGTGATATTAGCTCTTTGATCTGAATACTGTCACGATGTGCTCTGTATTTTTGTGAATCTTCCACTGAAACAATTTCTCATTTGTTTTAATCCTGCCAATATATACCCAGATAAATATGGATGTTTTCATTATTCATGATTTTTAAATACATTATCCTAATCTTATAAACATGTGATTTTGGGTTATAATATCAAGGATTTGCTTTTTAAAAGGATCTTGGTTTTATTATTATTTTAATTTATTTTTTATGTAAATTTCACATTCATGAATGCAATGTGAATGCAAACCTCTTTTAATAGCGCTTAAAAAGAGATTAATATGAATATACATTCAATTAGTGCTGTCAAACGATCAATCCAAAATAAAAGTTTTTTTTTTACATAACATATGTATGTGTACTGAGTATATTTATTATCTCTATATAAATACACACACATACAGTATATATTTTAAAAATATTCACATGTACTGTATATACATTTATTTACTTATATTCTTATTATATATATATACACATGCATGTGTTTATATTTATATATACATAATAAATATGCACAGTACACACACATATATTATGTGAACAACTTTTATTTTGGACGTGATTATTCGTGATTAATCGTTTGACAGCACTAATATAGATGTGATGTCAGAATTAAAAAATAGTAAAGCAATTAAAGGGTTAATAATGCTCCTCTAACATTTTCATATTAAAAAATATTTAATGGGGCTTACTTGCAAAGTAAATTTTTTTATAAAATTGCATTGTAAAATCTCCTTGAAAAATCTTCATAAAAGTTCTTTGTGCATTTGTTTTTTTCTACTTGTAAGAAAATGTGTATTTACTGTTTATTCAAGTTTTTAAACGCATCTAATATTCTGTGATCTAAATATTTTTTAGTTGGTGTCAATTGAAAGTGTGTAGGCCTTCTTGCACTATTATGCCGTTATATTATGATTATACGTTCAGTGGCATAAAATGATCTTAAAATGACAATAATATCGCTTATCGCAATTATTTATGGGGCAATATATCGCACAACAAAAAGTTGTTATCGTGACAGGCCTAATTAAAATCAAATATATTACATATACACAGATAGATAGATTTGTAAATAATATATATAATTTTTTCTGTTAGTGTTAGGTTGTAGTATTGCTGTGTTACTGTGTGTGTGTGTGTGTGTACTTTATCACTGTGTGCAGCAGCAGGAATCCCACACTTCTCCAGCACGTCTCTGAGCTCCTCTTCACTGTGTAGATCCATCTGATCAGGAATCAGACGACCCTCATGGATCAGACGCACCAGGACAGATGGGTCCCCTGAAACACACAATCACACAGAGAATAATCCTGAAATCAAGCATTAAATCACCTTCATAATGAAGCCTGACATGAAACAACAGTCTGAAAAATTCCCTGAAATGAAACAGTTTATCCAATCTTTAGACAAAACACAAAAAAGGTTTGCTTAAGACTTTTTAAAGTTTTCTTTGTATCATATTTGATCCATCAGGCTTTTATGGCTCAGAGTAGCGTTGTAAAAAGACCCGGTACTTCGGTACCAAGTCGGTCCAAAAAAAATGTAAACGTCAAGGCACCAGAATTTTTTAAGTAATGTTACCGGTGGTAGCGGTGGTACCGGTGGTACCCAGTTCTTGATGCGTACGGAATCTTGGAATCCAGGAATGTAGCCTACAGTTTGCTATATGAACTAGCATCTGTAAATACTACGTCGCAAAAGTCGATTCAAATATGAATCCAGTATGTTCTGTGCGTGACGCTCGCGGTGAGCCTGATGATCATATTTGATACTGCTTCAGTAGTAGACTGTGTGAATCACTTCAGTACCTCTGAGCTGCGTGTCAGACGTGGTTTTGTCTTTCTCCGTGTTGATAACGCTGGTGTTTCTCATGAGAGGAGGAATAAATGGGGCGATGATGGAGGCGTCGAAGCGTGTGATGGGGAAGCTGGAGGGAAACGCTGCCTGCTCCAGCGCCTCGTTCTCCATCGTCAGCCAAAACTCATCAACATGAACCTCGTCTGTCGCCTGGAAATCAGGCCACGTGAACTACAGAGAGAAGAACAGACATCTCAACATATTCGAGCTGCTGAGCTACATTTGACCTCATTACAATGTTTGTATTGTATTTTTATGCCATTATAGTATATTAATATATTATATGAATATTTTGAATTAGATTAAACTTCTAGTAATTTTAGTATCTTTGTTTTTTTTTTGTTGAAGACTTTGATTAGCATTAGAAAAAAAATCGATTCACCTATGAATCGCGATTCTCTCTTCAACGATTCTGAATCGATTCTGAGTATTGCTGAGTTTTTTCCCCTCCACATATGGCAAATGTGAGCGCTAGAGACGCGGCGGGCATTACCTCCACGTTTTTGAGCAGTAACACGTTGTTGGGGTTACGCTGAGCAATCTCCAGTTTGGGAGCGATGCCACACACGCCACAGATCATGTCATTATAGTCTCGGACCGTCAGACACTCAAAGGCCCAGTAACCGCTGCAGAACAGATCCTGAACGCATGACATCTGATCGGAGCTCAGTGCGCTGTCTGAAGCACACACACAGAGAGACACGTTAACTTCCTGCTCAGAACATGAGAGACGAGGATAAGGAGGAGGAGGAGGAGGAGGAGGAGGAGGAGGAGGATGAAGCACCTGTGAGCGTCAGTGAGTGTTTGATCAGACCGAGAGCGGCGTGAGCGGGCTCCTCACCCAGCCTGATCTGATTCCTCATCTTAAAGAACAAATCCAGCGTCACCAGCAGCTTATTACCCACGTTAAACAGACCTGAGGAAAACACACTTAAACTGCAGTTACACATATCTACATATTTCATTCTCAATGTTACATTTTAGAAATGATTTTTAATTCACAAATTAGTTTTTCATTTTTATAATTTCTGTTTTCTTTTTAATTTGACTTAAAACTGTTTTTTTGTTATTTCGTTGTTTTTAGTCTATACAGCTTTTTTTACTTTAAATTAGTTTTTATTTTCATATTTTGCATTTCCATTTTAATTTGACAATTATTTTTTGTTTCTATATAGTTTTTAATAAATTTTTATTTTTGCAATTTTTATTTTCGTTTTAGTTTTCATCATTTTATTTATATATTTATATATATACATATCTGAAGTTTTTATTAAAACTTCAGATATGCGTATATCTGTATAAGTTTTTATTCTTTTTTATTTTAATTAAGAATTAAAATAATTTTAATTAAGAGATTTTGCAATTTTGTTTTGTTTTTGCCATTTTTACTAGTCTTTTAAAAGTACTGTTTATTTATATATATATAAACACTTTTTTAATTTTTTTTTCTCCTCGTATTTTCTGTTTACATTTGAATTGGACTTTAAACTGGAGTTTAATCAACTTTGTGTGGTTGTGTCATTTTATTAGATTTTTTTTTTTTGTAAATGTCTATATAGTTTTGGTTCATTTTATTCTATTTTTCTATTTTCTGTTTTTATTTTCATAATTTTTCATAATTTTTTAATATGTCTAAATAGTTTCTGTTTTCATTTTTAATTTGAATTAAAAAATATTTCCAGACATTTTTCCTTTTAATTTCTGTTAAAATTTTTGTAATTTTGTTGTGTGTTTCTGTCATTTTTTATGTCTATAGAGATATACATTTTTTAATTTTATATTTATTTAAGTTTTAGTTAACCTAAATATTCACAAATGTTCACTCAAGTTAAAATTAAATAAATTCCAGTTTATTTGTGCATTTTATTTCAGTTAATGCTTTTTTTATTTCATGTTTTAGTGATTTTGTTGTGCACATTTTGCAATTATTATTATTGTAGTACTTCAAGTTAAGATAAACAAAAATGAGAAATGTTGCCAAGGCAAATAATGAAATGAAATAAGACTAAGTTTGTTTTTTTTATATACTTTATTTTATTCTTTTTTTTTATTTTATTAAAATTCCATCATTGAAGAGCAACCTTTTTGAAAGTATCTTTTGGAAGAAATTATTTAAAAGTATATTTAACTACAAACTTATTTAATGGCAACTTAACATTTTTTGTGTGTGTGTATATTTACCCGGGTGCAGGTCTGTGAAACTGTGTATGGCCAGACACTGAAGATTGGTACAGACTTTCAGCTGCAGAGTGACGGGACGAATCAAGCACTCGGTCAACAACCAGCACTCCTCCAAACCCGCAAGTGAACTAAACAACACAAAACAACACCACACCATGTCGATCTCCATCTGAGAACACGTGAGTGTGGTCCGGTCCGGCTCCTCACCTCTGGTCTCCTCGGAGCAGCGGGGACTGACACAGACCGCAGTGAGTGGCTGCCGGCTCGTAGAAGCTGGGCCAGCCGCTGCTCTCCTCGCTGTGCTTCTGCTGGGCGTTGAGCTGCTGGATGAGGTTGAAGACGTCCTGCAGCTCGCTCTCGCTCTCAGGGAACTGCAGACAGGAGCGCAGCAGACTGACGGTGGAGTGACGCTGCTGCTCTTTCTGAGCACCGCTCAGAGGCTGAGAGACGTCCAACAGAACCGCAGAAGAGCACACGTCCTCTGAGGACGGCTGAAGAAAACACACAACCAGAGGAAACACCACTTCAGCTCAGCTTTAGGTTTGATGCCTTATATAAATAATCATGAGTAATGAAATCAGTTATAATAATTTATACTAAAACTAGAATAAAATGTGGCCATAAAAACATTTTATACTTTTAAATTAAATTAATTGAAATAATAGAAAATGTTTTAAAAACTTTTTTTTTGTTAAATGTTTTAAAAAAACAAAAACTGACAAAAACTGACATATTACAAGAAAACAATAATAAATAAAACAAAATGTTTATATATTTATATAAATATATTTAAAGAAACTGAAAAAAAATACAATAAAAACATAAACAATTCCAGAAACACAACAAAACTACTATTAATGCCAAATAAATAAATGTTAACTGATATAAAACAAAATATGAAATTATTTAAATTTCAATAATTTGCGAAGGCAACATTTCCAAAGTTTTTGTTTACTTTAAAATCTGATTTACCAGAATGACTAACATTAAAAACTGCTAGCAAATATAAATATAAAATATAATTAAATAAAGATTGTAACAATTACAAAAAAAAAAAAAACCTAAAACCTGAAAAAAAAAAAAAACAATAACTAAAATACAATATTTAAAATTGATTTAAATTCAGGTAGTTGTCGAGCATTTTCATTTTCATATACATAATATGTAAAAATAAACAAATAAATAAAATAAACAACAAAATTACTAAAACTTTTATCAAAATGAGAATTAAAACTATATAAAACAACATAAAATAAATAAAATAAGTGACAAAAACGTAACAAAATTACTAAAACCTGTCTCCAAATGAAAATTAAATCAATATAAAAACTGAAACTAATTCAAAACACTAATTGAAGTAATCAGATGGTATAGACATGTTTATTTTGAACTCACTGTGAGTTTGCTCTTCTTGGTGGGTTTGTTGGTGAGTTCACAGCCGCAGGTCGGACAGCACTGAGGTTTGTGTCTGTTCTTGTAGACGTAATCACACGCCGGATTCTTACATCGACCGCGACCTCTCGCTGTAGACAAACCCAGAGCCTGAGCAACAGAAAAACACACACAGTCACTGAACCCTGAATCTGTGCGTATGAAAGCAGGACTGCATCACAAATCACACTAACTAGGGAGGATCCAGCCGTCTTCTTGAAGGGCAGCATGGAGAGGATCTTGACGCCGTTGTCTGTGATGATGTACTGGTTACTGCTGACCGTGATGGACTTCTGAAATCACAGTTCATCAACTTTCACAACACTAATCTCCTCAGATTAGTGTTACCAATATTTCAGATTTGTATTAGTTTTCTTCTTCTTATTGTTGTTTTTCTTTTTATAGTTAGTATTATTCTCTCAGATTTGATTATTATTATTGTATTATTATTATTATTATTATTATTATTATTATTATTATTATTATTGTTGTTGTTGTTGTAGTTGTTATTGATGTTGTAATATTGTTATTATATTGTTATTATTTTTATTATTATTGTTCTTGTTGTATTTATTACTTTATTAATATATCAGATTATTATTAATTGCATTATAACTATTATTATTAGACACATTTGTTTTTATTTTTAGATTATTTTTGTTGTTGTTGTTTTTTATTATTCTCACATTTTATTTTCATTCTTATCTCAGATTTTTTTATTTTTGTCATTTCTTTATTGTTCTATCAAATTATTATTATTTTGGATTACTACTGTTGTTATTTGTATTACTTAATTATGCTATCAGATTATTACTGTTATTATATATTATGACTATTATTATTATTTTTTATTTTTTTTGTCATTTATTTTTATATTACTTTTGTCATTTTTATTGTTATTTTTATTATTATTTTTATTCTTATCTCAGATAACTTTTTTCTTTTTGTTGGTTTTATTTCTTTATTATTCTCTCAAATTATTAATATTATTATTTTGCATGATCACTTTTACTGTTGTTATATTTATTACTTTATTATTCTATCAGAGTATTACTCTATTATTATTTTGTATTATCGTATTATTAGTCAGTAATTTTTTTCTTTTTAGATTCTTCTTCTTGTTATTACTTTATTTTTCCCTTATTATTTTTTATTATCATCTCAGGTAATTGTTCTTTTTGTTGTACTATTATTACTGTTATATTTAATATTCTTTTAATTTTATTCTTCTCTCAGATCATTTGATTGTTAGTTTCTCAGTTTATTTTTCTTTTTGCTGCTGTTTTTATTTATATATTATTCTCTCCAATCATTTGTATTATTAATATTTTGTAATGTTACTATTACTATCGTTCTTACTTTTTTTTATTATTATGCTCATCCTCTCAGAGTGAAGTGTGATGTAAGTAAAGTGACCTGTTGTAAGGCACTGGGTGTGATCATGTGACCCAGCTGTTTGAGGGTGCTGGGCTTCAGTCCTGTCGCGTGTTCACTGGCTGAGGGTTTCTCTGTAAAAAGAACACAACACATTACACCTCAGAGAGTCAACAGAGAAGAAGACAGTATGAAACCCAATGGACATAAACACAAGAACAACAGATCACTAGGCGTTTCTCACCAGCTTTGATGACAGCAGCGGCGTCTGATTTGACTTTATCAGGAGGAAGCGTGATCCACTGCACCACTGCAGACTGAGCGGACACTTCTGTCAACATCACACGTATTTCATTCACACATTCACTTTCTGCACATGTGCATGGGATTTATTGTTCATAAATCAAGCTTCACTCACTATTCTGTGCAGGAGCTGGAAGAATGGCTCGTATCCGGCGTTTCTGTAAAGCACTACTGGCTTTTTCTCTCGTGACAATCTGAATTTGACCACCGCCCAATGATCTGAAATCAGCAAAACACACAGCTGAATAAGGAAGAACAAATCAGATTTGATTATTATTACTTTGCATTATTATTATTATTATTATTATTATTGTATTATTATTACTATTATTATTATTACTGTTGTTGTTGTATTGTTATTATATTGTTATTATTGTTCTTGTTGTTTTTATTACTTTATTAATATATCAGATTATTATTATTTGCATACACTCTCAGAAATTAAAGTATTATAGTGCATTACTCGCTGTGTTCTACCTACTGTTAAGACATTGTATATGAACATGACATGACATTTCATACAGTAATACAGGCTTAGACTGTAGTCACATGATCTTATTACACTACATCAATAAATATGATAGTTATTCATTTTTAATCCAATTTTGTGTCCAAATGTTGGAACTGTTAGCAGTTGGATCAGATAAGTCAAAAAAAGAGATGTTAAAAATCACAGATGAGATCATGTCTAGTTTATGTCACACTGGAAATAAGTGCTGTTATTTTTAACTAAAATAACAACTATTAAAAATAATTTTCAGTAACTGTAACAAAAAAATAAAATATATTTGTATTTAAATGAAAATTAAAAATGATATAACTAAAATAAATTAAAAGTTAATTTAAAAGTATAAGTTTAACTAAAATAACTTTTTTTTTCCAATAAATTACAATTAAATAAATTAAAGCTAAAAAGACTAATGTAAAAACACAAAACAAAAAACATATATAAAAAAATATATATATATTGTAAATGACAAAAGCACAAAAAAATGACTAAAACATAAAACAAAAAAATTAAAATATGAAAAAAACTCCAAATACAAAAAAATACTACAATAGTATACAGATAACACTAATAACACTTCTGAAAATGGAAGTGCATTGCATTGTGAGATAAATTATCTGCTGTAACCTGCATATTTTGGCAAATACAGGAGGTCATCCAGGTATTTGAAGCATGAAGAAGAGTATGTGCATAGCATGCATGGAGCAGAAAGAGTAGTGTGTTCCTGTGTGTCTTACAGCACAGCTGTGGCTTCGGCATTCTGCGCTACGTCAGATGTTTTGACAGCAGCTCCATCAGATGTTTGTTGGACTGACGCTGTATTCAGCCGCTCTCTCTTCTTACGTGCCGCCCTGTGAGCAGCGACAGTCCCTCTGTCCTCAGCACTATCTGAAGAGGTTTTCTGAGTGATAAGGGAAGCTGTCGTCTGCTCGTCTGTGTCTTTTGATGACGTCTCATTAGTGTCTGACGGATGAGTTTGTTTGGAGTCATCAGTTTTGACCGAGCTTCTCTTACTCTGTAACAGAGTTTTTATTTAGTCACTTTAATTAAATACATTTTAATTTAAATATTTGTAAATATTTTATTTATACAAATCTATACAACAGTCAACAATACATGTTTTGATGAAGTAATGGAAAGATACATGGAAAGAGAAATTCACTGCTGTATGAATGTTTAGAATACATTTTTCACTGTATGCTTTGCTTTGATTTATTTATCTGGAAAGAGCATCAGACATGAGTAAGCTGAGTAACAGAATAACAGCAGCATGGGTTTCAGGACTCACGGGTGCCACCCATTTCCCTCCGAGGTGCTGTCCGCAGTCAGGGCACTGGGGCGGTTTGTGACGGGTGACGTATGAAAACACACACCCGGGTGTGGTGCAGTTGCCCCGTCCTCGCCGCGTGTATTTGATGGGCTGAAAACAGAAATGATTTGAGAGTTACTTGCATTATGCAGAAAACTGGAAATAACTAATGAAAAAACTCAAAGCTACATAACTTAATACATTTTTAGAAAATAAAATATCTTAACTAAAACTCACATTTTATCTCAGCTTATTTCTCCCTCAATTAGATTACCTTTACATAGTAAAATAAAAAATAAAAACAACCAAACACGCAATGTTAGTTTAAGCCAAAATTCTTTTGTTCTCTAAAATAATTAAAATGTTTTACATTTTATACTATCTATATTTACTTTACTTTAGTCAAACGATTAATCGTATCCAAAATAATAGTTTTAGCTTACGTTTTATATGTACTGTATGTGTACAGTGTATATTTCTTATATACATATATAAAAAACTACACACACATACAGTATATATTTTGAAACTATTTGTTTATAGATTTATTCATTTACCTATATTTTATATTACATATAAATATATTTAATATATAAACATTGTAATATTTTTTAAAATTTGTTTGTGTTTAATTATACATAATAAATATACACAGGACACACATATATTATGTAAACAAAAACTTTCAGTTTTTACACTACTATTATTATTCAATAATAATAATAATAATAATAATATTTAATTTCAATTTTATTTGTTTAAATATTAAAACTTAAAAATGTATATATGTGTGTATATATATATATATATATTGAATAGTATAAAATATATATTATTTTTAATGCATAATTGTAATAATAATAAAATAAATAAAAAATGTATTATGCTAAAATAAATGTAACTAAAATTATTATATATTTTCTTCAATACTTTAGAAAACTCATTTAAAATAGTAATAAAAACTATAATAGCATTTAAATGATAACGCTGTGGCACAGATTTATTTGAGGCTGTTTGGGAATAAAATGTGTTCAAGTGTTGATAAAGTTTGCTTGTTTGCCCTTTTTAAAGAAACTACACAAACTTTCTACCATTTGTTTGACTATTTTGACAGTTTTGTCTAAATTTGCAGGTCTTGGTCAGAAGGAAGTGACTGACCTATATACAGTAAAAAGTGCTTGTTTTGTAAAAAAACATAGTGCTGTTTATTGCGACGACAGATGATTTACTGACCAGTTTAAACGAAGGTTTGGGTTCTGTTTTGACAGTGCTCACTAACGGAAACATCATAATTGGACTGGCCGTGTTAATCCCTTTACTCTCCACAAGACCCTGAAAAACACAAGATATGAGTAAATACTAATCACTCATTAATCATTTCTAAAGACCACCTTTATGTTGTAAAGTGGATGATTGACAGCTCACCTGATTGGGTATTATGGCAACTAGATGAGTAGCATCTGCTTTGATCAAAGCCCCGCCCTCCATCCCATTCTCCATCGCCATGCCGACGTCACCATACGACACTCGAGGCTCCTCTCTCTTGACGAGCAGAGGGGCAGCTCTGTGAGCATCCTGGCTGAGAGCTGACAGTCTTTCAGTGACGCTCTGGGACGGTGTGTCCTCGCTGAGCGCCTCGATGGCGACGCACTGCTCCGTCAGCTCCACCTCACTGCCCAGAGTCATGGGGGACACCAGTGTCTCCAGCGGCGGGGCCTGAGGGGCTCTATCCACGGCCCCGTCCACCAGAGCATCCATCTCACCGTCGCCCTCGACCCGCTCGCCTCCTGCTGAGCTCTTGGGCAGGAGCACGTAATTGGCCCTCGGGAGGATCTTGCGGAAACCTGGGACGTCCTGAGAGGAAGTGGCTGCTGATTGGCTGCTCTGTGAAAGAAGACATAACATAGACCGTTATGACACTTTTGGAGGGAAGTGGGCTTTAAGAATACAAACTAAATATCATTTCTTATTTATTTCAAAGCAAAATATGGCCTATACATGTTTTGTAGAGATTCAGATATAGCAAAGCTAAAAAAAATCTATATGCAATTTTTCCTTTATGGTTTAAAAAAGTTTCAGGTTTGCTGATATTATATATAATATTGATTTATTTATTAAAAGTGATTAAAAAAAATTGTATCATTAACATACATTGATGTATTATTTTATTGTATGTTATTTGTAATTTATATATTTCCTTTTTTTACTTTAATTTTAATCATAATTATTTAATTATAATTATTTTTTATATGTCTATATAATGTTTATTATTTATTAGATTTAGTTTAGTTTTCAATATATTAGTCCCCGAAGTTACACTAAATGAAAATGAGAAATGCTGCCTTGGCAAGTAGCTAAAATTAAGATTCTTTATATTTTAATCAGTTAATGTTTAATTTAATTTTAAATAACAAAAATGTTTTGTTTTTTTTAATATATGGTTGTAGTTGTATTATCATCATTATTATTATTATTATTATTATTATTACTATTATTAAAAATTTAAATGTTATTATAGTACTATGCCACTCTAAAAAAAAAACAATATAAGAATGTTATTTTACAGTCAGCACTGTAATATTATAATAGCAATATATTTGTGGATGTCTTAATTTCTTAATTTTCAAAACCATCAAGCTTTTATTTTGGCAGAAAACCACAGACAGACCACAGAGTGACAATAAAGCGTATTGTTTGTTGACAGCAACGGGTTTATAAGCACTTCTCATTACAGGTTTTGGAAGATGAATAAAAAAAGAGCACAGTGTCATACTTCCCTCTGAAATCACAGCACATCTCTTTATTATTTAAACAAAGCCAAACTGATTTGAGTTTTATCACAATTAATCCGGCAGCCATATAGAATTACCAGGCTTACCGGGTCGATGCCGTCTTTCTCCATGCGCGCTCTCTCCAGGTAATAACCTCGATCTGCCACGTTCAGCCTCTTCCAGCTGTCGCTGATGCACTTGTTGATCTCAGACTGTGGCAGGTCCGGATGCTCCTGCTGGACGCTCTGATGCACATCAAAGTAATACAGCAGATACGCCGATCTGTGACAGCAGACAGGCCGTTAGTGCAGGAAAACTATTACCTGTGATTCATGTTTCTCAGTGAAGATCTACCTGGGCTTCTTGGGTTTGTCAGAGTTCTCCACGCTGCCTTTGCTCTTGCGCTTCTTCTTGGGTGAAGGAAGTTCCAGAAGCGTGTAGCAACTCTCCACCTCCATCTCCCCATAGATGGCCTCCATCTCTGACGAAACAGAGAAAGACAATCAAGGAACTGGACAGAGACCTTTAAAATGAAAGTCAAAGAGGTATCATTCAAGGTCCTTCACTGGATTTATCCTTTAAAACGAGTGATTGCAAGGCTTAAAAATACTTTTTTTGACAGCATTGTCTTTTCATAAATACAAAAAGTAAAACAAATATTGAAATGCAACCGAAAGAAAATATGTTTATTTTGATATTACAATGATGTCCAATTCAAAATATGGCATATTATATATATATTTAGATATTATATGGAAACTTTTTTATCCACAAATCACAAAAAAACCCACTTTTGCTAACCTTAAAATAAAAATATGTCCTTAAACAGCAAAAGTGATTGATCTATATACCTTTTAATATTTTTATGTTTGCATAACTAAATGCTGCAAAACAATATATGAGAGAGAGAATGAAAGATAAATGTGTTTTTATGAAAATATAATGCGTGTAATAAATGGTTCATGAAACAGCTAAATGTTTTGTTTTATTGAATTACGATGCAAGAGAACATCACATAAAATATCATTAATGTTTAATGAAAAACAGCAATTATATGTCAATACAAAAATACATGTATTAGTATATTTCGTTACATTACTCTCATGATACTAATGTAATACAGGGAATGTTATAGTATTACTGCGTACAAAAAGGTACTTTTTAATACTTTTTACTAGCCTACTAGTTAACAGTGTAATACTGGAGTACAGCTGGAGCAGATGCAGGTAAACAACAACAACAACATTATCAGGACCGCGTCACGTGACACTCCTTCATACATACAACACAAATATACACACGTATAATAGTTTAGCCGCGGTTTATTAACACACAGCTGGAAAGGTTAAAGCGTGTGTCGGGGTGTTTGCGGGTGTTTTATTCCCTCCCGTGTGTGTGTGATGTCGGTTATTGTTGAGAGCTGATACTGACTGTCCGCGGCCAATGAGCGCGTGTCTTATTGAAGCCTTACCTGATCGCGCGCAGGATCGGTCCAAACCCAGGCCGGTGTTTCCTCACACCGGCGCTAAAGCCCAGGCATCGGGGATCCGGATCATGCGTGTGTGAGGCGCGGGAGTTGAGTCGGTGATTTAGCCTGTGTTTCCTGCGGTATAGCGCAGTAAAATGGCGGAGGAGAGATCAGATGAACAGCCGGAGGCCCAATGAGAGTTTGATCCGCAGCTGAATAGCGTACGGCTTTTATTTTGCCCTCGGTATTTATTTATTTTTTTTACGCTGTTTTATTTTATTTTACATGTATATAAAGCCATAGTGGCAAATATCTATGTTCATGACTGTTTACAATGATACATAAAATTGTTATTCCCGCGTTGGAGGCTTGGTGGCGTGACGCTAACGATTCCAATCTCAGCGTATTTTCCAAGGGATACCAATTTAAGTCTTATAATTACATGCATTTTTTCCTGAGGTGAGAACAGAAATCAGCCCCTTTATAGAAAGATAACTATATATATATATATATATATATACATATATAAAAAAAATACATAAGTATCTATTTAAGTACAGTCAGGCGTGATTTGTGGTGTTCGAGCGAGTCGTCATGATTCAGACCAGATGAGTCGAGCGCAGATTGAATCGTTAGTCATTTCTGCAGTATGGCGGAGGACAAGGTGAGAGTTTGTCTGTCTGTAATGTATTGGCGTACAAATAAGAGCAAAACGGGCATGTCATGTGTATTTAAGCGATGTGGTATCCACACGAAAGGCTGTTTGTTCATTAGCGCTGTTGTTATCAGGTTCATGCGAGTTATGCACAGAACTCCTGGCATTTGACAGCTCTCATAGAAAACAACACAGCTCTTATCAACCGGACTGACACTGAGTTAAACAGATTTCTGTTGTTCTGCTGGTTTAGCTCAGTGGTCTGATGTGTGTCGGTTCTGTCTCAGGATCCGGTGACTCGACTGAAGGATCTGGCTGAGCTCAAAGACCAACTGGAGGAGATCCAGAAGAAGGTGGAGAATGAGGTTCAAGCTGGGATTCCTCAGGTAACAACCAGAACCACGACTGATCCGGATCGGTCTGGTCCCAAGTTTGGTGCTGTACTAATGATTAGTTCTTTAATAATATGGTAAATATAAAGTTGTAGATTTTTACAAGTATTTGCACTTGGGATATAATTATTATTATTATTATGACCAGTGTTATTTTAGTAATAAGATACTATTATAATTTGTTTTTGGTTTTTTTATATATTTTAAAATTAATTTTTTTATTAGTTTTCTTTCCTTTACATCTAAGTAGTTTTATTCATGTTTTTAAATTGGTTTGTATTTAGTTTTTTCATCTCATTTTTTTGTTTTAATTGTAGTTAGTTGGGTGCTTTTGGCATTTTTATGTTATTTTTGTTTATAAAGTTATTATTTTATTTTGTTAATATAGGTTTTTAATGGTTACGCAAGTTTCAGTTTTGTTTATTAGTTTTATGAACTAGTTTTGCTGTTTTAGTGCATCAGTATGAAGTAAATGAACATGAAAAATGTTGCTTTGCCTAAATATGTATATATTGTTATTTTTATTTATATATATATTATTATTATTATTATTATTATTTTATTTATTTTTTTTTTTCAGTTAAAGTTTCACTAACAAATGTTTTTTTTCTTGGTTTTATTTACCTGTAATAAACCTGAGCAAAATTAAATAATTATAACACAATATTTCCCACAAATATTTTATTTTAGAAAAATATATTTTTAAAAAACCAAAGTTTTATAAAATTATTGCAGTTAATGCCATGATTTTTCTTTAGAAAGCAAAATTATTATGAATCTTCTTGTTGTTTTATTGTATTTATTATATTATTAAAATTAATTTAGTAAAAAAAAAACAATATACATAATATCATATGTACATTTTGTTAAAATTAATAAATAAATAAGTGATTATAAAATGTATGAATGTCTGCTGCTGAAAACTGTCTGTTTGTGTTTTTTAGGGTGGCTCTTTATTAGCATCTCCTTTCCTGAAAGGGTTCCTGGCTGGGTATGTGATTTCCAGACTGCGTTCCTCAGCTATCCTGGGAGTGGCTTTGGGAACCTTGACAGGAATCTACGCCGCTCAGAACTATGAGGTGCCCAACATTGAGACGAGCCTACGAGACTTCCTGAACTCTCTGAAGAAAGGGCCGAGTGATTAACAGTTCATTAGTAACCCAATTCAGACTGAAGAGAAAAACATGCATCATTGCTGCTTGCTTCTGTGTCATTCAGCGTCACATCGGAGCTCCTTCCCTCCTGAACAAATCTGTTGAATTAGATAAAACTGTGTTTCAGTGTTTATATGTGAGTGTGGATTTGGATTTTAATAATCAAGGCTATTATGATTAAAATGGGCATCATGTAGGGCTGCACAATTAATCAAAATACAATTCTAAATCAAAAGATAGCTTAGTTTGCCAATCAAATTTCAGAGGCTAATTAAATAAATACATGAAATACATGTTTCGTAGAGAACGTTTAACACTTTAAAATGAAGGAATATAAGACATTAGTATTGTACTAGTACTGTAATTTCACAGTTAAAACTGTATGATTTTTTTTTTTGTTATATTACTTTTCCTAAATAGTTTATTTTATTTCAGAGTGAAATTACAATAATAATTGTTATTATTTTAAAATAATAATAATAATTTAGTACAAATTTGGTATTGTATAATCAATTTTTTTTTCTTAAATACTTATTTCAGTTACATATTACAGCAGTAATATTTCTATTAATATTTTTATTTTGTATAATATAATTTTAATATTATTAGTATTATTTTAATATTAAATTTTTGGTTGTTGAATACTTTATTTGTATTTTTTTTGACATTACAAAGGTAATTTTTTTCTTTCTTTTTTTCCCCATCTTTTTATTTCATAGTAGTAAAAATTGACACTTTTATTGTTGTTGCTGTTATTATTTTAGAATAATATGGCTTTATAATCACAATATTTTTGGCCAAATTGTGCAGCCCTATAAACTAGCACAGCAAACACAGCAAAAAAAAAAAAAAATATATATATATAATGATATAAATAAAATGAAATAAAATTAAACTAAATTAAAATCAAATAAAACCACTTCAGTTTTTATCAGAAAAACCACAATTAATTTTTTTCCCCAAAATTGTGCAGCTCCAGCATCATGTCCGTTTTGTTTCATACTGCACGGCTGAAGAATTACATTTGTCCCGGTGCTTTGTTTCAGTGTTTTGTAGAACTTCTCCCTGTACTTTCAGAAGCAGCTGTGGCTGACAGACGGTGAGCATGATTGTGATAGATAATGTAGGTTCATCTGAAGCAGAACCTTCTCTCAGAAGACGCTGGTTTTGTCTCCTGCTTCTTTTGGTCTTTATTTACGGTTCCCACGCTCCTCTCATCTCCCTCACCAAAGTCGACGGCCGCGTTCCCTTCAGCCCGTCATCATGCGTGCTTCTGATCGAGTTCATCAAGCTTGTGCTTTCCTCTGCGGCTCTGCTGGCATCTGGAAATCTGTCTGGCCTCAAAATATCGGCGTGGACAGTGGCACCCTACGCCATTCCTGCACTCCTCTATGCTTTCAACAACAACCTGGTGGTGTTCATGCAAGCCTACATGGATCCCAGCTCCTTCCAAGTGCTCAGTAACCTCAAAATCGCATCCACCGCGCTCCTCTACACGTCCTGCCTGGGAAAGCGGTTGAGATTGGGGCAGTGGCTCGCTCTGGGGATGCTTGTGGCTGCCGGAGTTTGTCACAGCTACTCCGGTTTGGATCTGGAAGCGTCGGACGAGTCCGCCGTCAGGCTCCACATCACTTCCTGGGGTCTGCTGCTGGTGCTCGTCTACTGTTTCGTCTCAGGATTGGCCGCCGTTTACACCGAGCGGGTGCTGAAGGCCCAGCGTCTGCCTTTGAGTCTCCAGAACTTGTTCTTGTACGTCTTTGGCGTGGGAATCAATCTGGTGTCGCATCTGTCTGGCGGTGGGCAGCAGGGGTTTTTCGAGGGTTTCTCCACACTGGTTTGGATCATTATCGCGGGACAGGCTGCTAACGGGCTCCTCATGTCTATCATCATGAAACACGGGACAGGAATCACACGGCTGTTCGTCATCTCCTCTTCTATGCTGGTCAATGGAGTGTTGTCGTGGGGGCTTCTGGGAATACAGCTCACACCTTACTTCCTGTTTCCTGTGGTGCTGATTGGATGGGCCGTGTACCTGTATTACAGGTAGATCGGACGCCACTGAAGATGACTTTTCTGTCTCCTGTTGTTTGTTTTTTCATCATGTGCCCTGAGATATCTCTGCCTTTGTCAATCTTCTAGAAGTGCATCTTACTGTGAATGACCATCATCTTGTCAAGACTGAATGTCTGCTGATTTATTGTTTGTTTTTTCACATGCAGTATTTTATTTACAAAATAAATGTTGAATGAATGGTACAGCACACATATTTAAGCCATATTTCTGCAAATAAATATAATAAATCATTTTCAGTGGCCTTGTGAAGCGATTTTAATGATAAATTGTTCAGTATTTATTATAAAGTGCTGTCTTTTTGATCAGCGTTTTATTTATATGCTATCATATCAACATTTTGAATGTTTTATTTGTGCGTTTTCATGTTTCAGTTTAATTTTAGTTTAAGTTGCAGTAATTTTTATGTTTTAGCCATTTCATGACCCCCACAAAATCAGTCACACATATATATATATATATAATTTATTTAGGCTTTTGCTACAAATATGACTTTTTTTATTATTTAATAATTTATAATTTTGGTTTTCTGTTATCGTTTTTATTTTGCTTTATTTTTATTTCTGTATTTGTAATTTTACTTTAATGTTAACTTTTATTTCAGTTGATAAATCGATTTTTAATAGTTTAACAATAATAACTTTGTCTCTGATGTCTTTTGCCATACCTGCAGACATATCTTTAGATAGAAAAACCTCCAGAAAAATCAAGTCAATTCAAAAGGAAAAGAACTTTAATTTTCCTACTGACAGATATTTTTTGTTTTCAAGCTTAAAATCACTTTCTTTTGTTAAATTCCTCAGACAACAAGACATCATATGTAACCCTGGACCACAAAACCAGTCAAAAGGGTTCATTTTTGGAAACTGAGATTTATACATCATCTGAAATCTGAATAAATCAGCTTTGCATTGATGCATAGTTTGTTAGGATGGACAATTTTTGACTGAGATACAGCTATTTGAAAATCTGCAATCTGAGAGTGCAAAAAAAACCCGCATGAATAAAAATTGAGAAATTTTAGAAAATCGCCTTTTGTGATCCAGGGTCACATGTTTAATTTGCATCTGAAGTAAAAATGTATTGTGAAACAAAACAAACATACTGTGGAAGAAAGCACTGCATGCAATGTTGAATGTCATGACTTTATGAAATTAAGGCTTTGTGCTTTGATCTTTTTAGTCCTCGATTTATGAAACAGTGAAACAATTCTTTGAAATTTTCCTTACACTGGAAGGTTTTCCTGCAAAGTTTAACTTTTTCACTGTTAGAGTGGACAGAAAAACTGATTGACAAATGCAAGGGCAATACATTCCTGTGTGTTTGCACACATTGGTCCTGATAATCAAACACCTGTTACAGATGCCCTCCGTGGACATTAAGTTGAAAAAGACTCAATTTGAGACTCTTTGAATCAGATGTGTCACAGAGTAGGACCGAGACCTTTCCGGAGCTGCTGGATTTCCTCTTGGAGCTGCAGGTTTTGTGAGGAGAGATGAACCGCATCCTGAATAGCGTCTAACAGCAGATTCCTGTACCTCCTCTCAGACATCTGCCTCTGTTCCTCCAGAACCTCGCGAAAGGCCCTGAACACCTACAAACACCACCAGATGGCGGTAGGGTGATTTATTAAAGTAAACGAAGCTGCTGTACATAACTTCATATACAGGAACTATATTCTTCATCAGGGGTTCTCAGCTCTGCCCCTTGAGGTCCACTTTCCTGTAGAGTTTAGCTCAAACAAACTCTAATCAAGCTCTTTATTGCTAGAAGGTGAGTTTGATCAAGGTTTGAGTGAAACACTGCAGGAAAGTGGATCAAGAGAGTTGTTTTTATTACAGTGAAGGTTTTTATGAGGAACAGTGATTTCTTATTAATATGATGTACAGTATAAGGAACAGATTGAGACTGATGTCGGTTATCAATTAGGAATGTTACATAATTGCTGTCAATCTGATTGAATTGAAGTTTGTTATTTAATGCTTATTTGTAATCCTTTTCATGTTTTTAGTTACATATATCACAACGTTTACTTATACAGCACATTTAATAAGAGCAAAGCCAACCAAAGTACTGCACAGGCAGGTAAATTCTAAAAAAATGCAAATATAAATTTTTGAGAATATTTCTTAAATATTCAGTCAAATTTAATACAATTGTCTTTTTTTATACATGTCTTTGTACAAGGCATTTTGTGTGTGTGTATATATATTTTTTTTCTTCTTTTTTTTAAATATATATATATCAATATATCTGTAATAATTCTGTACTCTTTGACATGCCTTTTTTATTCTCTTGTATTTATTTTTTATTTATTATCCTTGTATTTTTTTTGTTATTTATAGTTTTTTTTTAAATTATATATATTTTTTCCTTTTCTTCTCTCTTTCTAATTTAATTTTGTGTCTAAGTCCTTGTTATAAAGAAAAAGGCTCTTTGTCAGCATCGATAGAAGAACCTTTAACATCCATGGAATATTTCATTGATCAAAAGGAGCTTTATAGCTGAAAAAAGTTCTTTAGATTCGTAAATGTTTTTCACACTAAGAATAACAAGGGGTTATATTATGAATTGTTCTCTGAAAGCTTCTCTGAGGAACCAAAGATGGTTTTCTATGGCATCTCCCCTATGAAACCTATTTTTAAAGCTGACTGTAATTTGAAAAAAATGTTGTGGTCCTCCTCATTAAAATAGATGTTGACCTGCAGACTCTCTTCTCTGAGGTTGTTGATCTCCTGCTGGTGTTCTCTGCTCTGGGTCTCCAGGTCTGCATACGCCTGCTGGTTCTCTCTGCGCAGCGCCTCGATCTGAAGAACCAGGATCTGTCTCTCTCTGCACAGATACGACATCTCACCCTCCACACCACCCATCTGCAGACGGGACCGAGTCAGAACGCCACAATAATAACTGCTACAGGTCTAAACAATGACAACAATTTATAAACTACATTTTATAAATGGACTGGCCAATCAGAAGCCAGGACTGGAAATGTTGGTTTTATTAAAGGGCCATGAACTGAGAAATCAAAATTTCCCTGATTTTTTAACATTTAAGAGGTAAATATATAAACTTCCTGTATGTTCGTCTAAAAACAGCTTATTTAGGCCACGCCTGTTCAAGTTAGGATGATGGGGGTAAAAACAGGACAGAAAATGGCCTATTACTTTGAAATTGTTTTTTTAATGTAAATTATAAGTGGAGCTCAGAGAACAGTCCATCCATCCATCTTCTTCCGTTTATATGGGTCGCAGTGGCAGCAGTCTAAGCAGGGACACCCAGACTTCCCTCTCCCCAGACACGTCCTCCAGCTCTTCTGGGGGAACACCGAGGCGTTCCCAGGCCAGCCGAGAGACATAGTCCCTGCAGCGTGTCCTAGGTCTTCCCCGTAGCCTCCTCCCAGTGGTACATGGCCGGAACACCTCCCCAGGGAGGCGTCCCAGGAGGCGTCCGGAACAGATGCCCGAGCCACCTCAGCTGGCCTCTCTTTTGATGTGGAGGAGCAGCGGGTCTACTCCGAGCTCCTCATGAGTGACCGCACTCCTCACCCTATCTCTAAGGGAGCGCCCAGCCACCCTAAGGACGAAACTCATTCTTTCGGTCATGACCCAAAGCTCATGACCATAGGTGAGAGTAGGAATGTAGATCGACCAGTAAATCGAGAGCTTCGCCTTGCAGCTCAGCTCCTTCTTCACCACGACAGCTAGGTACATCGACCGCATTACTGCAGAAGCTGCACTGATCCGTCTGTTGATCTCTCGTTCCATCCTTCCCACACTCGTGAACAAGACCCCAAGATACTTCAACTCCTCCGCCTGAGGCAAGAACAGTGTCCAGTGTTCCACGACCAGGACGAAAGCCGCACTGTTCCTCCTGGATCTGAGGTTCGACTATCGGACAAAATTCTCCTCTCCAGTACCCTGGCATAGACTTTTCCGGGGAGGCTGAGGAGTGTAATCCCCCTATAGTTGGAACACACCCTCCGATCCCCCTTCTTAAAACGAGGGACCACCACCCCAGTCTGCCAGTCCGGAGGTACTGTCCCCAACCTCCATGCGATGCCGTAGAGGCGTGTCAGCCAAGACAGCCCCACGGCATCCAGAACCTTTAGGTACTCAGGGCGGATTTCATCCACTCCCGGTGCCTTGCCACCGAGGAGCTACTTAGCTACCTCGGCGACTTCAGCCCAGGTAATGGTCAAGTCCACCCCTGGCCCCCCGGCCTCTGCTTCTTCAATGGAAGACGCGTCGGTGGGATTGAGGAGATCCTCAAAGTATTTCTTCCACCACCTTATAAAATCCCCAGTTGAAGTCAACAGATTCCCACCCTCACTGTATACAGTGTTGGCAGGGCACTGCTTCCCCCTCCTGAGGCGCCGGACAGTTTGCCAAAACCTCTTCGAGGCCGACCGATAGTCCTTCTCCATGGCCTCACCGAACTCTACCCAGACCAGAGTTTTTGCCTCCGCAAAGTGGAGCTCAGAGAACAGTACAAAATATAAAAGATGAAGGCAGTTCATGACCCCTTTAAAACACAGTGAGCTTAAGGCACACCCAAAGATGAATAGGTAAAAATGTTGATATAAATATATGACTCTGTATCTCTTCATTTCTGATATTCCTCATGTGTCCGTCGCCCTCACCTGCTCCTCCTGTAACTCTCTCTCCATCTTCATCAGCTCATTCTCAATTAGTTTCTCGTGAGTCTCTGTCAGTCTCCTCCTGTGCTCCAGGAGTTTCTCATGATCCGCCTGAGAGACAAACACATTCACACATGTTCTTATTTGCTTATTTATGAGGTCAATAACATTACGTGCCCATTACAGTTCCCAGCAGGAAACATGTTGTCACCATGGTCCACTCACACCAGACTATATGCACTGAATGTGTAGTTGAGTCTCAGTCCATACATATACTTTTAATAATTTAATTATTAAATTATTAAAATAATTTATTTAAAAACCATCTTAAATAGCTGAAAATCATGATTTCTTCTTGTCCAAATTAGTCTTGTCCAAATGTATTTTTCTATTGGCAACATTTTATTTATTTCAATTATAAAAGCCCTAAATAGTTACTTACTTAATTCTATAACATTAAATTATTTCTTTAAAAAATGTGTCGTTAAATCTTGCGTCAACTCTGTTACCAAACCATATTTTGCATTTAAATTGATGGAATTATCTCAGAATTGTGTAAGTTACAGGACAGATGTCACTTTCACACACTGATAAGATCTGAAGCACTGGAAAGTATCTGTACTCTCTCTGAGAAAATATTTTAATCTAAATACCTCTTACACCAAGAGTTATTTTGTAGAACGTCAACTCTGTTACCACAATATCAGAAGGCAAACATAATTTATTACTGATCTCACACTGGGTTATTTAAAGCTCTTTTAATCATGTTTTCATTAGTGTCATGTGTTTTTAGCATTTATGCCAGAATGTGGAGTTTTTGGAAAAAATGTCAATTCTGTTACACTATTGTCAGCATTTGTAATCTACCTAGGTAACAGAGTTTGACAGTGACAGACGGGGACACCAAATGTACCTGCAATTATTGAATAAGTCATATATACAGTACTCTGCAAAAGTCTTAGGCCACTAGTATTTTCACCAACAAAAGATGGTTTTAAGTCAGTTATTTCTATCTTTTGCGGTAGTGTGTCAGTTGGAAATTAACTTATATTAACTAAATCAAATAAATATTTGGTAAAACAGCTTCTGTTCTGAGGTACACTCGCCCATAGTTTTTCAGGTAGCTTCAAATTCATTAAAATTTAGTTCTGGATTAATTGTAGATGTGTCATAGACCTGCCAAGAGAGCATCGCAATGGTCCAGCCTCGACAGAACAAGAGCTGAGAGATTGAACAGTGAGAACAGTGAGAAACTGTTATCTGGTGTCAGCAGTGGATTGAGTTTCTCACTAGTGTCTCCTGATTGGTCACTCACCGTGCTGGTGGTGTCTGATTGGCTGGAATCTCTGTTTGTCTCCTGTAATCTGATCTCCTCTTTCAGCTGTGTGATACGGTTCACTCTCTCCTGATTCCTTTGGACGCTGGCCCTGCCCTCTGACATCATCATCATTAACAACATCATCATCATCATCTTCATCATCATCTCACAGACTGATGTGAGTCGTCTCATGCCTACCAGTAAGATGCATGTCCATTTCCTGTCTAAGGAGGTCTTGCAGGTCCTTCTTCCTGTCTGCTGTCTCACACTCTTCCTCAGCTCTTCCTCCATCAGCCACCTACAACACAAACACTCACACATGCTAGAAATCAGCATTGCACTCATATTTCACACAAATGCATGAGATTGATGAGATGGAGTGTGTTGTTACTCACAGATGACTCCATGTTTGTGTGTCGAGCGGCTCTGAACTGAACATCTCTGTGTGTGTGTGTGTGTGCTTGTGTTTCACTCTCTTCAAATATTTATTAGTGTTCACTTTCACCTGTGTGTTTAAATTTGTTGCATTCAGGGTTACTATAACTATATACGCTATATAGAAAAAAGCTAAAATGCTAATTTTCACACTTTTATTTGCAGAATGTGAGTTGAAAACTGATTGTACGTTATCAAAAACAGCTTCTTATGTATGAGTTTTCAGTAGGTTTACTCAGTAGCTCATGAAAAGCACCGGTTTGAATCCCGTGAAAATACAGTTTAACAAAACAGCTCATATCCGCATAAGGAAGTTTAAATAGCGTGGCTGCATTAGTGAATTACTTTTGTTAACACTATCGGGTAGGTTTAGGTTTGGGTTTGGTGTAGGGGATATTTCCAACATGATAGAGCATTAAGATTAGATAGAGCATAAGATTTCTCAATTTAAACATTTATGTTAACTTTGTTCTATTGTGAATAAAATATTGGCTCATGTGATTTGGAAGTCGTTTAGTTTTCATTTTATTCAAATTTAAAAAATGTCCCAACATTTACGGAATTCAGTTTGTACATTTTTATTATTATCATTATTATTATTAATATGTAGTTAAATTTATATAAACATTTCTATTTTAAATACATTTTAAAATTTGAAAAAAAAAAAATATGTATATATAGGCTATATATATATATATGAATGACAAAAACACAGAACAAAATGACTAAAACTTTAACTTAAATTAAAATTAATTATAAGTAATTCTATATGTGTGGTTTTGTAACAAGATTAAAATGCAAATAAAAATTATTACTTTTTTGTTTTTACAAAATAAAAACTATTGTCTCAGTGATGGTAAAATATTACTCTTTTGTATTTCATAATCATCCGCTCCGTCCTATAAATAAACCCTGTGGTCAGTTTATGCTGCACGTCTTCCTGTGAGACTTTCCTCTTCTGACCTCAAGCAACACTTTCATATTCAAATGCATGATTTGGAAGTCACAATGTCTTTAGTCAAGTTACCTTGAAATAAATAAGGAAGTGAGAATGAACATATCTGTTTTGAAAAACAGAAGGAAGATTGAGATAAGATCATTTAGAGAAAACATTTTTTGATGGCAGATTAACATGTATGACTATTTATTAAAAACTCTTTTGTAGGGAACTATAGACATTATTAGCTCAGTGAAAATGATCTGAAAGAAGAAGTGCATGAGTCAGGCGGGAAATGAGCTTTATTTTTTAAAACTCTTACTATTTAAATCTATATGTGCAGTCGTTTCTGTTCTCCTAATTCAATTTATTATGCAAAACTGTTTCCTTATAATGCATCTGGTGTTTTAAGCCATGTTCAGTGCAATCTGAATAGCATTGGATACATTTCTCATGTTATTTCAAATTATTGCCTTATCTTATGTTTAGTAAGTACTCTAGTAGTATATAAATAATACTAAAATAATGCCGTAGCTGCATAACATTTCAGTGTGTGCAGATTTACTCTTCATTTATTCTTCGTCTCTCTCTTACACATGATTAGAAATGTTGCATTGGTATCTAACTAAAATAAGGAAGTAAATGAATAAAAATAAGCTAAACAGCAATACGCACACACTTTCTTGTTTTTTTTATTGACTTTTTTATTGTTTAAACTTATATTTTAGTTTTATTTATTTATATTTATCTTGAAAAAATAAGAATAACTATAAAATATAAATTATTTGTAAAAAGTAAAACAGAAAATTAATAAAATCTTAATTTTGAATCGTATCTAATTAAACAAATCACTATAAAATAATTAAATAATACATTTTTAAAAAATCATACTCTGCTCAAAAATCGATCTTTTTCCAATTAGTAATTCATGGATCAAAATTCAGCTTTTATAATAATGTTTTGAATCATATTTATTGCAACATAACAGTATTTTTGTGTCTTAATTTATTGGCACTTCAACATGTTTATCTTTTAACAATAAATGTAATCTATAAATTTCACGTTCACATCAAAACACACAAAAGATCCTTGAGACAGAATTGAAAATATTCCTGTTTAATAAATAAAGCTTTTGCTGATTTTTATAGATAATGTAAATAATTGTTATTGTAATAAACACACACAGTCACATTTGGAAACAGCATGTGTTTATTTACAGTCATAATCACTGTGATGTTTACTCTACCTCTGACAACATGCTGTGAGTTAAAATGAAAATAAAGAAATGGTGGCACACAGAGATATTTCAGATATTATTAGAATAAGGGTTAGACCAGCTTTAATATGCTGCGTATGTTTATCTATTCTGAACACAGATCAGAAGAAGAGATCTTCAGTAGGAAGGTTATTGGGTTATTCCCATCTATATTATTGATCGTCAGGAGCTGAAACTAATGACAGGTAATAGGACTGGAGTTATTCTCCTCATGCTGGATGAGATGATTTACTCTGGAGAAACAGAAACACACAAACATCAGCTGTGAGGACATCAGAAAATCATTTTAAGATTACGCTTCACAAGAAAACAATATTTCAGCCTTCCCACTTCAAATTGTTAGGTTCAATTCATTTCATACACTTAAGCTGTTGCTTCCCGATTCTTTGTAATTATTTGAATAAAATCTACAAATAGAATAGTAATAGAATACAGTTGACTGTGAATAATAGACTCACCGAGAAGCTCAGCATCTGTGATCATCCATCAGCAGAGAAACAAACACAGAGAAATATGTCAGTACAGTTATTTACGCAATAATTAAGGCTTTTTTGTAAGGTGCATTTCTAGTTTGTTTGATCATTGTATGTATTGTATTTATAATGTATGTGCTTCTGCTGCACATTTTTTTCTAATTTAATTCAACTTATTATAACTAATTATATTGTAATTGTGTTACTGAGTAAAAAACATTTTTGGCATTTGAAAAAAAGCAGAAAAAAAATGATTAAATATTAGATAAACATAAAACTATATATACTGTATGTATATATATATATATATATATATATATATATATATTAGGGCCGGGACTTTAACGCGTTAATTTAGATTAATTAATTACA
>JAUMHE010000063.1:4652492-4667262 GCA_032359235.1 Enteromius mattozi | reverse complement strand
TACATATTGTAATACCTATGTCATACCCATGTCATTATACAAATTTGTGTCCTCATAAACCACATAAACCCGCCCACTCTCTCTCTCTCTCTCTCTCTCTCTCTCTCACACACTCACACTAACACACTCTCTCTCACACACACACACACACAGACACACACTCTCTCTCTCACACACACACACAGACACACTCTCTCTCTCTCTCTCTCTCTCTCTCTCTCACACACACTCACACTAACACACACTCTCTCTCACACACACACACACAATTGGTGTACATTTTTTAAACAAATTTCACTCAGGAATTGCTACTACATTTTACCATTGAATAACACATTGAATTCTAAAGTGTTTTATTATAAAACATACTCCAACAATCTGAAAATCTTTTTACAGTGTGTTTATGTGCAAAGGTCTCTAAAAGTCTGAGGCTAGTTTTAATGTTATAATTGTATAATAGAGACCAACATGAAATGCAGAAAGCATTTACTTTATCATGAGATTTTCATCCTACTTTCAATTGTTTTACTTCAATGAAAGGTCAGAAAACGCCTGAGCACATTGGTAGATATTTGTTCTTGTTTTTAGCATAAACTCTCTTCATTTTGATAAACTTCTTAGAAACAAGACGCTATAATCTTAAATAATTTTCTTTCCCAGATAATTTGTGAACGTTTGGATGTTTTCAGTGGAAAAGAAGACTGAGTGGGGTCTGTGTAATGTGTCTTTGTGTCGAGCAGCACAGAGCAGACATTAATCACTCTGTCGCCAGGTGGAGAGAGAGGAGTGAAGCAGAGAGGATCATGGGAGATGTGTGTTGGAGGACAGCAGCTCGTGCGGCGCTCATTCATCATGCGGTGCATTGTGGGATATGTGAGGTCAGCGTGTGTTGAGCAGGCCATTACGCGCTCGCTTACACACGGAGGGCTGATGTCTCTCTTTCCCTCTGAGAGATTCCCATCAGGAGCTGTTGTTTCCTTGTTTCCTTGTTTTCCTTGTTATTCTGAGAATTGTTTGTAAACCCATTATACATGTTAGAAATGCATTGCTGAAACATCTTACAAAGACTGAGAACTTTATAATACTTCATGGTGGAGTTATACCAGTTTTTCACCATTTTCGTGAGCAGGATTTATTGAACGGGTCTAAATCGAAGCTCGGTGACGCAATGGAGCCACTGAGCACTGCCTCTCCGGCGAAACTATAAGAGCTGTGACTGACCGCTGTGTGACATCAGTACAGTGAGAGCTAGAGAGAGCAGACGCTCATTATGCTTTGAATCACTCTCGCGATACTTTGATGTCAAACACTAATCGTTCTGCACAGTGCTGCTTCAAGTCGAACACACACATAATAACAAGAGTTTCTGCCATTACCGTTACATACTACAGCCTACAGTTTGCTATCTATGCCTTCGTCACGTTACGTGGTTGCTATAATTTACAAAACAACTGAGCTTGGTCTCCTTATTTAAATCAAACTGCTTGAGGAAGACAGTTGAGAGAGACGGTAGCTTTGCTGTGAGTGGGCGTGGTTTCAGTGCCGTGAGCGGACACGCCCCCAGCATTTGAGAGCAGAGAGAACGGCTTATTTTTTCAAGATTTTGATACCTTATTTTATTAACTTTGCAGGGTTTTTTAGCATTCAAATTTGGATGGGTGGTTAATAACATACTTTTCTGTGGTGAGACAAACTCAGAACACATATTTCTTGTTGACTTTACACGGACTTTAAGGTGCAGAAAATGCATTATTTTCCACATACTGAACATTATTGTTTCTCCTCTAAGCCCCGCCTCCTGAAACGGTTCGATTTGTACAAAGCTCATCGTTCTAAAAAAGCAAGGTGTGCTCTGATTGGCCAGCTATCTAGTTTGTTTTGATTGGCGGAAAACCGCAAGCGTGTCCCGGAAATGTTACACCTCTTATGTCACACCAAAACAATAAAACACATTACAAACAAGGCATTTGTTGCATCCAGTGGAGACATAATTACTGATTATCGTGACTTAGTGCTGACTTTTTATGCGTAGCATGTGCGTTTGTGTGTTGGGTGGTGTTTGAAAATAAACCCAATCTGTGACGTAGAAAAGTGGGAGTGTGTTTAAACAGGCCATTTTAGGGGGGTGTGGACAAGTCATAACTTTTATAAAGAGTATCTCATTGGTTTTGAAACTTCAATCTTTGCAATGATAGAAATCTTATCTATGCGCTAACAGCTTGTAACACACCAAAGAGAAAGGAAAACTTGAAATTGGATTATACAACCCCTTTAAAAATGAAGGAAAGTGAGGAAAGGAGGGAAAACTCAAACCACCCCCACCACGGTGATAGTAGTATTACCGGTGTTGTCACAAGTCGATTAACCCACAACCCTGAATCACAGGCGTGCCGAACCATAGGGCCAGGTCCATACTGATCACACATCCACTGCGATCCGCTCATTACCATCACTTACTGTAACGCTGTTTCGCTGATGTTGTCTAGTCAGCGACATGACAGCTGTATGCAACGAAATTCAAACCCAACAGGTTTCGAACCTCAGCAGAAGACCAAGATACTGTGAGTGTGTAGTGCTAGTCACTGAATGCTAGCAGGGATCATGAAGTGTAGTGTGAGTCTGAATGTGTGGTTGTCCCGGTCTCAGGGGTGTCAGACAACACTGTCGTGTTCGGGATCATGTTACATCATCTGACCCGTTACCAGCTCTCGGCCAATCCGGACGCAGGTTTGGGCTCAGATTTAGGTGAGAGGTCACAGGGCACGGCTCAAATCAGCGGCTGGCGTGTGTGAGGCGATCTCATTACCCACGTGCCCCTGCACCACACATCTCTCTATCTGCTGTATGTTAAAAAGCAGTCAGGACAGTCGCTTCTCCTCACTGTATCATCTTGATGGCTCTGTTTTTGTATTAGATTTAGTTGGGTTTTTTTTTATATTATTTATTTATTTTTTTTACTTAGCTGTATTTTTTAATATACTATATATATATATATATATATATATATATATATATATATATTACCTAATCAAAATAATCCAACAGCAAATTTAATTGGGATTAATTGGAATTCACATTGAAAAAAAAACATGATTGGAAAACTGTTAAAAACAGAGTTATCTTATATAATTTCAGTCAGCTTTTATTTCAAGTGACGAATGATTTTTTTTTTGGAAAAGCTAGAAATGGTTTGCTCTTGGCTGCATTTATTGAGAAACAGTTGAATGCAGAGAAACATGAGAAACACTTGACAGTGTTGCAGTGGACGGAGGTTGTATGGTTGAAGTTGCTCTTTTAGACTTTCATGTATAATTGATCTCTTTAAATAATGAATGGCCGATATTGCAACACCTTCTCTCTCTCCAGCAAGTTCTTTTGACCAGCATGTACTGTACTTACAGCTGTGTGTTTGGTTTCTGCGTCAGCCCTGTGTTTAGGAAAGATTTGCTCAGTAATGGCTTGAAATTAAAGAGTCTTTCGCTTTTAGGTCATTTCCCATCTCAGTGATTTTAAACACTAAATTGCAGCTACAAAGCTGTTCTACAGCAGAAACGCAGAGCTTTTTTGGCTCTTAACGAGAGAGAAATCAATCACGTACAGTCAACACGTGTAATTAAGCGCAGCATTCGTCTCAGCGGGGCTCATTATCTCATATTAAGCAGCATGTTTCTGCTGAGGTCATTACTGCGCTATAGCAGGACGATATGAGGGCAGGCCTTGCTATTTTAAACTTACAAGTCTGTAGGATATATATTTTTTTTGGTCATCAAGGCTGTACTTATTTGATCAAAAATACAGTAAACACTGTAAAATTGTGAAAATGTTATTCATTTAAACCGTTTTATATGTGAATATATGTTAAAATGGAATTTATTCCTATGATATAAATTTTTTTTTTTTTCTATTTTAAATATATATAATGTTATATGAGGTTTTAGAAAGCCTACAAAGAATTAATTAGAAATTGAGAACTTCCGTAATATTATAAATGTCTTTACTGTCACTTTTGATTAATTTTAATGCAGTCTACATGCAAAAATGTGTATTTTGTATTTTGTTAAAACGTGCATGATTTCATACACGTAATCAAAAGTGGATAGTTCACGTTTATTAAGTCAACTAACATCAAGGTTATTTGCACTTTTTACAATACGCATTGATTCAAAACATCTTTACAGAAAGTCATGTCTATGTATTTATGCCTCATTTTGCAGATTAAAACTGAGAGATATATTTATATTTTGCTCTGATATAAATAATCAAGTAGCTAGTTAAAATTTGATCTATAGAATATATTGCTTTACTGGGTGTGCCGTATGTGTACAAATAAAGTTTTATTTTTTTTATGATGAAAATAAAAAAATCAGGTCATGTCACGATTCTGAAATTAAAAGTTAGTTATTATGGTTACTTATTTTCTGTGGTGACTGACAGTCATATATAGATGTACGTTTACTGTATGTTTAATATATTTGTTCAAAGAAAATTTATTTAAAAAGTAATTAAAAATAAGAAATGACAAGGCCATAAGTAAATAGCACTAATTAGTTATCAGGTGATGTTGATAATGTCAAATAGGTGGTTATTGTCAGATTCATTGGCCTTATTAACATATAAGTCTGTAAATAATGAGTCCAATTTAAAAGTAAAATTTATTCTTTATCCGTGTCTTAAATGCACAACTGATTTGACAACATGTAAAAGTATAGATCTGAATGAGGTGGGTGTGTGTGTGTGTGTTTATGTATTTGACATGTTTCCTGATGGCTGCTGAATGATTAATGTGGTGTTTTGTGTGTGTGTGTGTGTGTCCGTCTACTGTCTGTGGGATCAAACTCCATGTACAGTCTGTGGCTCCCGCACTCATTAGTGTGTTTCCTTTCACTGTTCCCTGAATAATAATTGGGCTTCTTGACGAAGCAGGTCACATGTCATCATCATCACCACAGTCACAGTGAAAAATCTGACCCACATGACCCTTTGTGACATCAAACATGAGAACAGTTCACCCACTTCAGAGATCCAAACCTCTGTAGAGTGCTTCATGAGAATTTCTTTCATTTTCCTTTTTTTTTTTGATGCATTAATCAGAAAATAAGTTTTGCAGATGAAAGTAGCGTACAGCATAGGTGTCTCACAGATCACTGAATCACAACGGCTCAGACGTTGTACAAGGCTACTGTATTGCTGTAAACTCAAGTTAGGATGCTTGAAATATTTAAATAAATCTATAGATTTAAAATAAAACCTTAATTAGATTTAAAGGTGAGTGTGTTTTGCCTTTGGCTGGGCTATTAAAGTGCTCCTATTATGGGTTTTTGAAGATGTTAGTCAAAGATTGTCAAAACAAAGTTTCTGATGAACAGATCTGACTACTTTAGTAATTTCCATGAGTGCAAACCTTAATAGAAAGAATTAAGCAAGTTAAGAATAGAACATCATTATACATAAAATACAGTTTAATGAGTTCGGCCATAGCATAGTGCTCATTCAACAAATGCACAGCTAAACAGAGTTTTGAGTCTCTGCGGTCCCCCCTTGTTTTGTATGAACCCTTAGTGTTTCTAACTGACTCGATTCAAATAATCTGAGAGGTCTGCTAGGTTTATATTCAGTGAGCATATCTGCAATGCATTTAGGTCCTAGGCCATTGAGTACTTTAAATCAATCTTAAATGTAACTGGAAGCCAGTGTAGGGACCTAAACACTGATGTGATGTGCTGAGATTTTCTGTTTCTAGTCAGAGTCCTGGCAGCAGCGTTCTGGATGAGCTGCAGCTGTCTACTGGTTTTTTGGGAAAGTGAGAACTCTGATTGGATGCCTAGTTTTGTGAATAAGGCAGTGCCAGAGAATTAAAGCGAAAGTGATGAAAACAAATAAGTAAACATGTTAATGTTAAGCTATCTTACCCAAGCATTCTTATATACGAATGTCATCATAACAACGTGAGCTGCATGAAATGACAGAACGCACGTGTTTAGTTTGCTGTTGGCTGTAGTCTGTGCGGTGTTCACTGTGCAGTGTTCGTGGAGGTCCACTTAGACTTATTCTCTACTGTACTTATAAGGGCCGGTTGCACTAGCTGTAGATAAGTTACAATTTAGCCTAGTTTTGACGTAAATGGGCACTAAGTTACAACTTGCGCACTACAAAATATTTGTCCGTTGCACCATTACACTTAGTTAAAGTTTAGCTATACATATAAACTAAATATTTATGAAAGCGTCTGGTCAGGAATAATGGTTTGAATAAAATTTAGCAGAATAATATATATTTCTTATGGTTTTTTTTTCTTTCATTGATATTGATCCTTATTTATTTTAGTTTCTGAATGTTATTTACATATAAAAAATAGCTTACATATACACTAATGTTATTAATGTATCTTTTTTTAAATGGAAGCTTACAGTTAGTATATGTGAAGCAAAATAAGTTAGAATAAAGGATCAACTAAAATTCATAGCATTTAAACAAGTTTTGCTCGTGTATTTGAAGGTTTCTACTGGATGATTTAGGGTAAACGTTTTTATTATAAAATATTATGCGACTACGCATTACTTTATGGAGAGCTTACGAATTACTTGCTGCTTGCTAAATAGTGTATAGATTTAGTTACAAACTAGCTAGTAGTTACTAAGCGTCTAATTTAAGTAAGAACTTAAGAATGGCTGGTGCAACCCTGCCCTTTACTCCTACATTCCTGAGCACTGTTTCTCACGTTTTTAGATGCAAAGACTTGTTTTGTGTGAATAGCCTCTTAGTTAGATTCATTTCATGAAATGCATCACCTATGTTGAGTTCGATTATTTTTCCTGTAATTCGGATTCAACTTCCTGTGCATTGCAGCTTCTGAACGTTCTATACAAATGCTGTATCTCTTATAAAGACTCTCACATTTTGATAGTTTCACATTCTTTTTCAAATAAACTCACGCTCTTTCCACCATAAAATCCTATTTCGATCTGCTAGCCTGCATGGCCATAGTAAAAACTTTAGCAGCATCGCCGGCGGCGTCACACCTGCACAGAGCAACTGAAGTGATTATTGACTTTGAGTTTTGATTGCAATTAAAGTGTTGATTGCAACTGCTGCTAAACGCTGCACCGAACGAGCCGCTCGCTCCCGCGTGTCATTGTGTTCAGCACAAGCCCACAAACCCCAGAGCTGCCAAAAGTGATAAATGAGCGGCCGCTCTGCCCTTCAGGTCTCTTTCGGCCATCTCGAGGGAATCCGCGTGGTTTGTTCCTCTAGCATATCCAATAACATAAACACGGTTGGTTCGTGTGGGTCGATGGGGTTGAGTTAAGCGTGTGAGGGGTGTCGTACATGCCCTGAGGTGTTACTGTTAATTTTCTCATCATGGATCTGTCATTCATGATTGTGTTTCCCGCTGATGTCTGATGACCTCGTTCTCTTGAGCTGCTCTCTGGGGTTCTGCTTCAATCATTTACCGACTTCTGACTTCGTCATAAAAGTCTTTTATGTTCTGAATCCGTCACAGTCAGAATGAGGTTATGAGGCAGAATATGGGCCACAGAAAAGCTTGCTGAAGAAAAGATGTGTCTATTTCATATTTAATGGGAAGAGAGAGAAGAATTGAGGTGTTGCAGGGTAAAAAGAATCGAAAACTCAAATTATTGAAGTTGTGTGGAATGAGTTTTAGAATCTGCTGAGAGAATTCTAGAATCATAGTTCTCAAGATTTAGAATTTAGAATTTTTAACTTCTTTAGAACATTGCATGGGAACATATCATTCCAAATCAGACACGCATGACAAAGTTATCACAATATTTCTTTCATCAAAATTCAAAGATATAGGTGGGTTCAAGAAGTTAAGATATCAAAAGAAATTCACAAAAATGATTTTATGTCTATAGAAAGCACTTTAAATGTAAGTAAAGTGTGTACTCTATGTACAAATTCAAACAACATGCTGCTTATTGTACATATTAAAATATATGCATATATTATTGTTTAATGAGTGAAACAATCTCACTGACAAATGGGCAAAACCTAGAATAGTGGCAAAAAAAAAAGTAAAACTAGTTAGTATTTGGGGTGAAAGAAATTCATCTTTTAATGCGTCAAAAATGGATTTTTGTTGTAAATACAGTATGCCTGACAAGATTGTTACACTAAAGGACATTGATAATTATTTTAAACCCTTTTTACACCTTTGACCCAGGTTCCCCTACAAGTATATTAGGGGGTGCCTTGTGCCTTGAAGGTCAATATAATTTAATTCTATGTGTGTATATATATATATATATATATATATATATTATATTTTCTCTGTCCTGTAATTTGGCTCAGGTGAAAATTGTCATTTTTATCCCCCTCCACAAAATAGTGAATTACTCATTAAATATTCATCAGTGACATTTAATATATTTTTGATTTCTTCTTAATTTGTGTATTTCTTTTAACAGAAAAAATAATTGTAAATCAATTTTAGATATAAACCTCTGGAAACGAAATGAAGGCACCAAATATACTTTTTGGTGTTATATTTCAATACAACTGACTTGAAGTTGAGTCCAGTCCCGAAGGACAAGGTCACATTATTTAAATAGATGGTAACGATTTATTTGAATAGTCCACTTTAGACATTCTACTCACAGTAAGTAACTTTGTAACTACCTGCCAACTAGCAGTCATTAGAGTATTAGTAGACTTAGTAGACAAAGACGTGTTCTGTGTGACTAGCCTCTTAGTTTCAGATTCATTTCGTGCATTTCAAATAAACCTAAACCTGCCCTAACAGTTTACTCTGAGAGTCAGTAGACATGTAGTTGTGAATTCATAAGAATTAGTTGACATGTAGTCACAAAGTTACTTATAGTTAGTACACTTTAGACATTCTGCTATCAAAATAAAGTGTAACCAAGTAGATGTATGCAACCTGGCCTTGGAATTAAAGTAGAGTTTTAATTCGCAATTCTAGAATTCTTAAAAAGAGAATTTCCGTTGTGAGTTCCTGAGCTTTCGAAAGGAGTTCTAGAGTTTCTCGTCAGGTTTCCAGGCCGATAAAGTCTCCATTCTTTCTCTCTGTTTCCATGGAGAGCGAGTGGTTGCTACAGTGTGTGGTTTATTGGTGTCAGCGCAGGGCTTCTTGAGGATTCACTGTGACCCCGAGGGTTCGGCTGGCCCCTTTCACAATGGGCCGACCCGTTCCAGAGTCCCAGCACTGCTTTTGTTGCCACACTCATATATCAAACGCATTCTCCTGCCAGCGGCTCCAACAATGCTTCTCGAGGGCCGTTTCTGTCCTCAAACACTCACACACTCGCATCAAACACCCAGTGGGGATGTTCTGCGATTTCAATACACGCAAGTGCTGCGAAATGAGAACAAACCCCCTCCTGAGTGTCACCAAAAACAACTTCTGCGCTCCTTCTTTTTCCTTCTGTCTGTCTGTGTGTGCAGCAGGGCCAACTAAAATCATAATTTAACTATATCATTTACATTGGAATGCTTATGGGGCAGTCGTGGCCTAATGGATAGGGAGTTGGTGGGAGTGAATTCCCAGCACTCTCTCCACCTTCGATACCACGACTGAGGTGAGACCCTTGAGCAAGGCACCGTTCCCCCAACTGCTCCCCGGGCGCCCCAGCAATGGCTGCCCACTGCTCCGGGTGTGTGTTCATGGTGTGTGTGTGTGTGTGTGTGTGTGGTTGATCACTTCTCACTGCTGTGTGTGTGCACTTGGATGGGTTAAATGCAGAGCACAAATTCCAAGTATGGGTCACCATACCTGGCCACAAGTCACTTCACTTTACTTCACTTCACTTCACTTATTTAATTTTTAAATTTGTAATTGTTGTATAAATGTAATATAGAAAAAAATTACTTGACATAAAATGAATGCTAACTGACACAAGATAAAATGTAAATAAAAAAACATTAGGCCAATAGGGCATTCAAATTAAACCACATTTCTGAAGCTTCCCTGGTTAGTTTTATTGTATTTTAAGATTTTATTTTTCCTGATTAAAAACATAATGATAAAATCCAAAATTTTAATATTTATGATAATAGTTATCAGAATGTTTTTTTTAATTATACCACTTTTGTATTGTCAAATATTACTAAGTAATCCATAATTTATAAATAATAATTTATTGAATATAAATAATATAAGGTTATTTTTCTTACATTTTTCAACAGTGAATTATTATTGTTTAAATATATAGCATTTATTTCTAAAAATATTTATATTCATATAATGTTTAAAAATGTTTAAATATAAAAACATTAAATATATAGCTATAATAACAGCAATATTACAACATTGTATTGTACTACTGCTACTACTAATAATAATAAAAATAATAATGATTTTCTCTAAAATATATTTTTACAGTGAAATAGTACAATTTATTTTATACATTTTATTTAATAGTAATAATACAAATTATTATAAGCTTTTAACAGTGAAATTACAGTGGTTTTATTTTTATATATTTATTTTAAATAAAGCATAAATGTTAAATAATATTTTCACCGTCAAAGCTTTTTTATTATTATTTTACAATATATTTATCTGCTGTTTTGCTGCTATAGTTGCTATTTGTCTGTTTTGGAGACTGCTACATGGCGACCCAGATTTAGTTTTTGACCACTGAAAATGCGGCAAAAATGCATTTGTTTTCATCGTCTGTCTGCGGTTTCAGCTTCTCTGTGAATTTCTGGATGAATCTGATGTGTATTTTTACACCGGCAGAGATTCAGGACACAATTTCACGGTTCTCTTGCAGCACGTCCCATCCATAGACGCTGTGAAATCTATGCAAATTCAGCCCAAATAGTTCCTGAAACGCTGTGAGAACAAACCCATTGGCCCGCAGCGACCCAGCAGCGTCCAGCGTCTAATCTGACTTTGATATTCCTCTTCATGCCCTGAGCTGTGTCTTCATCACATAAACACAAAGACTCCTCTCTGTGTGTGCGTGTGTTTCTCTCAACTACACACACACCTTTGATTTATTGTCTTAGAAGAAAGCTGTTTGGTTTATTGATAATCAGTTTGTTATTATAAAACCAAAGCATGTCAATAATATTTGTCAAACTAAAATATTGATAAATTATTAGGTTTTTAAGTTTTAATGATAAATATGTATTTATTATAATGCATTTACATGATTTAATATTAAAATGTACTAAACTAAATAATAAATATTACTGTTGTAATATTCACTGTAAATACAAGTATTTAATAATAATAATACATTTTGCACTGTAAAATAAACTATTCTTTTTATACTGTTTTAAATATTATTAAAATCAAATTAAACAATAAAAGTATTTTTGTAATATTCACTGTAAAACAAGTTTGTTGTTGTTGTTATTGTTAAATATGAAACATCATTAATATATGGTAATTTAATTTCTGTGATAATATTATTTAACTGTAAACAACTTTCACTGTAAAAATGTGAATTTAAGGAAAATATTAATAATATAATAATAATAATTCTTAATATAAATAAAATAAATAAAATATTGATCAAACTAGAAATTTGTTATTGGGATATTTATTTTACTTCAATGTGAAGTCAAGTGATAATAATAATAATAATAATAATAATTTTAATTTTGATTCTTCTTTTCTGACTTTCATATTCTGTCTTTCAGGTGTGCAAATGTCCAGTGGGATACTGTAGCGATGATTATCTGCCAATCACAGCAGATTTGGCCCCCCGCAGCAGTTTGTACCCAATCAAAAGTGGACAAGAGGGCGGAGCCAGTGTGATGACTGACAGGCGAGACATCCCCTCGAATTCTGAGCCCCGCCCCCTCTTTTCAGCTCGGCGATGGTCACATAGAAGCACAGACACATTTCTGTTGCGCTCCTTTTACATCCCAATCATGTAGACTGAACGTTATCCATCGGTTTTCCTTCCTTGGGCTGTGTGTTTGTATTTGTGTGTGTGATGCTCGGCGTGCTCCGCCTGCGCCGTCTCGTACGCCAGGTGCCGCTACACACCAGCTTCATCTTCCTCTTCCTCCTGTGCGTCCTCAGTGTCTTCCTCTCTTCTTACTTCCTGTTCGTCGTCAAACGAGAGCTGGAGCCATCGCTCACTGCAGGACGCGGCGCAGATGACCTCTATGTGACCACGCCTCGGCCACTCCCCTTCCTGTCTGGAACGGGCAGGATGCTGTGGTCCGATGGCTCTCGGACGGATCCGGTGGTGCTGGTGTTTGTGGAGAGTCCGTATTCTCAGCTCGGACAGGAGATCGTGGCCATCCTGGAGTCTGCCAGGTTTCGCTACCGGATGGAAGTCTCTCCCGGAAAAGGAGACATGCCCACATTAATGGACGGACAGCGGGGCCGCTTTGTGCTTATTGTTTACGAAAACATCCTGAAGTATGTGAACATGGACGTCTGGAACAGAGAGTTACTGGACAGATACTGCATCGAGTTTGGAGTGGGAATGATCGGCTTCTTTAAGGTTAGTGACTCTATATCGCTTCCTCAGTGTGAACGACCAACTTCCTGAGTACTTGTCCTGAGTGAAAAATTGATTCAGAAGTCTCAAAGCTTCTTGACTATCTTGAGCTAGACGTAATATTGACATTAAAGAAAGCTGACAGGGCAAATATAAGACATTTATGTGCCTGCTTTAATTGCTTATCTTTTTGTTAGTTTATTTCTTTTGTAATTTTTATTATTAATATTATTATTATTATTATTATTATATTATTTATTTTTATTATTTTATATTATTAATTTTAAAGGGGTTCTTTATATGGTTCTTCAGGGTCTTAATGAAACTTTGGTAATTTGGTTAAAATTTCTCAATGGTGGTGTAAAAAACACTACTTTTACCCTGTCAAAATCAGCTCTGTTTTTAGCAAGCCATTGTAGTCCATGTTGCTTTAAATGCTAATGAGCTCTGCTGACCCCGCCCCTATCTTCTATGCTTCTGAGGAGCATACTAAACTTCAGCTGCATAACTGGATAACTAGCACATTATTAGGAAAGACGATTTGTAAAGATTTATAAAAAAAATAAAAAACCTTATAAAAATGGCTTATCTTAGGATTTTTGTCTGGTTTCTAGTCAAAATATCTAAAATATATGTATGTGTTTATATTTGTTTGTTTTTATTTATTTACTTACATATGTATTATTAATTTATGTATATTTATACATTTCTACATGTTTATATATGTTTATTTACTGTTATTTATTTACATTTATATTTAAATATTTTTATTATCTTTATTATTATTTAGATCTTTTTTTTATTCTTACCTCTAATATGTCTAAATTTGTATTTGTTTATTAGTGCTGTCAATTGATTAAAAATTAACTAATTAATCACACTTTTTTTTTGTATTAATCCTGATTAATCCCTCCTGACATTAAAGTTTTTAAATATAATATTATAATGCAATACTTTCACATTCTTCAATTTTCAAATTAATATAGAAACAACATAAAGACAGTATATTTTTTTATATTTGTATAATGCCATAATGGCATGAATAGTTTTTTCCCCTTATATTTAACAGTTGATTACAGCCATTCAACATTACAGTATACTTGAGAGCTATCAATTTGATCATTTTAGACTTGCTCTGCCACTGCTGAACATGACACACATCTGACACGCATCTCTTTACCTTTTCTGACCCACTTCAGGTCTAAAAGTCTCAAGTGTGTTAGATGAGTGAGACAGTGCTGGGCTACTAAAGCCATTTCAGAGACATGATCCTTAGATGTAACTCATGCATGCACAATTTTAAGGCAGCTTTAATCCCCGTTTTTGGTAACTTCACGACTTAACTTACCACGACATTGAATGCTGGTAGTTTTGATTTATAATGATACAGGCCACAGCTCGTGGCTGCTCATTGATTGAGAAAGATGTGTGTCAGAATGCAGAAGATATTTGCAGCTTTATGGTAATGATCTGAGATATCGAGTGTGAATATCCCAGATCAGACTGGCTGGAGTGCAGCTTGTGTGATGTCACTTCCTGTCTGTCCCATCAGGCCAATGAGAACAGTCTTCTGAGTGCGCAGCTGAAAGGATTCCCCTTGTTCCTGCGCTCCAACCTGGGCCTTAAGGACTGTACAGTGAACCCTAAATCCCCTCTGCTTCACATCACACGAGCAGGACAGGTCAGCTGCAGACCTTTCACAAGACTTCATGAGCCCAAACCCTATCATATGTTCTCTCTTTCAGAAGTCTGCTGTGTGTGTGTTCACTGCTGTATGTGTGTGTGTTCATGATGTGTGTGTGTTCACTGCTGTGTGTGTGTGTGTGTGTTCATGATGTGTGTGTGTTCACTGCTGTGTGTGTGTGTGTGTGTTCATGATGTGTGTGTGTTCACTGCTGTGTGTGTGCACTTGGGTGGGTTAAATGCGGAGCACAAATTCTGAGTATATGAGATCTTTTCCCTCTCTTCAAAACTTTTCCTTCTCTTCAAAAATGTTTCTCTCTCTTCTCCTTTTTTTTTTTTGTTCAAACAATTGTTTCTCTCTTCCAAAACATTTACCTTTCCATTTTTTTCAAAACATCACTCTTTTCAAAACGTTTTCCTCTCTTCAAAACCCTTAATTTTTTTTTCTCTCTTTTCAAACACTGTTTTTTAATCTTAGCTTAAGAAGAAAAGTTTTTGGATAGAAAGACCCCTATGGTCCCACTTTATACTAAGTGTCCCTAATACCTGTGTACTGTGTAACTAGATGTGTATGTAGTATGTAACCACAGTGTAAGTACACACCGGTACAGAGTATCTACAGCTGTAATATTTCTGTA
>JAUMHE010000063.1:4619653-4652392 GCA_032359235.1 Enteromius mattozi | reverse complement strand
AACATTCTGGACATCAACCACAATTTATATGTAAAGCCTAACTTACTGCCCGCTGCTGTGTAACATCAGAGTAATTACATGCTAAATCCTTAGCAATTGTGTAACACTTTATTTACAAAAAAGTGCTGTTAGTCCTGTTACACGTTTGTACTTTCATTACCAAAAAGTGTTGTTACCAGTGTCCTGTTACACATTTGTACTTAAACACACCATTCTGAGGGATGTTACATGTGTGTAGTTACAGAAATATTACAGCTGTAGATAGTATGTAGCAATGTGTACTTACACTGTGGTTACACACTAGATACACATCTAGTTACTATGGAAGTACACAGGTATTAGGGACACTTAATATAAAGTGGGACCAAAACGATTTGGAGAGCAAAGTAAAATCTGATTTTTTTCATATCTTGATTTATATATAATGGTTCATGGCTTCTGTAGAAACTTTAAATGATTTATTTACTTTTTTTTATATTATTTTTTTTTCTCTTCTTTTTGTATGTGCTTGGTGTACTCTGAGTATTTGTATATGTGTATTAAGTGTTGTAAATGTGAAGCACTACGAAAGTCTGAATTAATTGCCCCCAAGAGGATTAAAAAACCTCTAAACTTAAACTTGACTCTCGAACAAAGCGTTTGTTTTCTCTGTATGTGTCAGGTGTTTAGCGGTCCTCTTCCCGGGGACGACTGGACCGTCTTCCAATCCAATCACTCCACCTACGAGCCGGTTCTTCTGGCTAAAACCCGCTCGGCCGAGAGCACTGGACTCATGCACACGTCTGTGGTTCAGGATCTCGGCCTTCATGATGGCATCCAGAGGGTTTTGTTCGGACACAACCTCTCTTTCTGGCTTCACAAGCTGGTGTTTGTGGACGCTCTGTCCTTCCTCACCGCTAAGAGACTGTCTCTGTCCCTCAAGCGCTTCATACTGGTGGACATCGATGATATATTTGTGGGAAAGGAAGGGACCAGGATGAAGGTGGCAGACGTGAAGGTGCGTTAAAGAGATACATCACTTGTATTTGCATTTGTGCCACTTTAGTTTAAAGAAACTGTGGAAAATAAAGAAACTCTGGGATAATAGAGCACAAAAAAATATATGTGGGAAAATCTCATGAAAACACATCCAGATTATATTGAGAATCATCACTGAAAAGCTTTAGTCTTTTTCACTGTTTAAAGTTTACTGTCCCAGATTTTTGTCAGCTGAAATCTTTGATTGATGATCATTTCTTGAAATCCTTGAGATCTTAAGTTAATATTTAAAAATAATTACAATTTTGCACAATCACAGTTCTCTGATGTCTCTTAATAGTCACGTGGCATGCATAATAAGAAATAAAATATTTAACATTTTTAATTACGTTTTAATTTTAATTAAAATTTAAAATTTAATTAATTTAATATTTTATAAAATATTAAATAATATAAACAAAAAAAAAATCAATGAAGCATAATTGTTTATTTTAATTTATTTTATATTTTCGTGCCACAGTAATGCATATTAGTGATTGAACTACCATGAAAATAATGTTTACGACCGGTTTTATGAGATTCTGAACCAAAGGTCAGTATAAAATCATCATTAAAGTTTGTAAAAGTAGGCCAATCAACTTATCTATGATCACTGTATATTCCATTTCTTCTGAAGTCATGCCATCACTGAATGTAAAAATCAGACACAGTTTTTTCTATTTTTCTGAACTTTCCCTTTCATTTCTCATGGAAAATCTTTCATTTGTGCCTGTTCAGATTAAAGCAGAAACTGCTGTAAAAATCTATCTGAAGCTTAGGGATGTGTGTGTGTGCACATGTTTGTGTGTGTACTTGTTTAACTGTACTTATGGTGGCCAAATGTCCTTAATTAAATTATGAAATAACAACAAACCACTAGTGTAGAAACTTTTGTGGTTCTCGATGGTTAAAAAGGATTTTAATTTGGCCAGATATATTTTTAACTTGATTTAACTTGAACACAAATGTGTGTGTGTGTATGTGTGTGTTAGTCCACTTTAGGAAAGAAGAGTTTAATGAAATCGTTTTATTTACTTGCCACATAAACATGCTGTTTGTAGTTGTGAGCGTGTGTTTGATGTGTGTAGAGGAGTATGATGAAGCTCACAGCAAATACACACAGCTATTTGAATTATGTAAAGCATCTGATGATGAACACAAACCACAGGAAAAAAATAAAGACTTCAGGCTGAGAGATGAGATGTCAGACACATCTGATGAAATGATAGATTCTACTGTGAGTGTGTGTGTTTGCTGTAGTTTATCTTCAGAAGTGAGAAAAATCCAACAAACTTTCCTTCACAGGCGCTTCCAGATGTCTTCATATGGAAATCACCTTTCATGTGTTCATGAATTATGTTTAGACGTGTGAGTATCATGAATAAAGTGTGTGTATCTTCTCAGGCCTTGGTTAAAACTCAGAATGAGCTGCGCAGGTCGATTCCAGATTTCACTTTTAACCTGGGCTTCTCAGGGAAGTTCTTCCACGCAGGTGAGTGAAAAACACACAAGATCAGCTTGAGAGGAGTCTTAAATTTATGACATTTTTAAATATATAAACACATTTTATTTGAATTAAAGACTTGTATATCAATATGTAAATTCATCATTAATTACAAAATTAATACTAAAACATTCCCGTGAGTGTGTGTGTATATATATATATATATATATATATAAATGTATGTATGTATGTATGCATATAAAAGCTTTTAAATATCAGACAGCTTTTATCAATGTTATGTATATGAATCACTGTGTCAGGTACTGATGAGGAGGATCAGGGTGATGATCTGCTGCTGTCGTATGTTGATGAGTTCTGGTGGTTTCCTCACATGTGGAGTCACATGCAGCCGCACCGCTTCCATAACCAGAGTGTGTTAGCAGAGCAGATGATGCTGAACCGACGCTTCGCTGAGGTGAGACACACACACACACGTTTGTTTTGCTATATTTGTGAGGACTTTGATAGACTTCTGTTGTTTTTATACTGACCTAATTTTATTTTTTATTACCCTACACCAACCCCCTAAACCTACCCATCACAAAAACCTTTTAGCATTTTTACATTTTAAGATAAACTTCGTTTAGCATTTTTAAAATTTTATTTTCCTTGTGAGGACCGACCAAATGTCCTCACAAAGTCAAAAGTGTCAGGTTTTACTATCCTTGTATCCACACACACACACACACACTCACTCTCTCACACATGCACACACACACACACACACACAGAGGTCTGTAGTGATGTTTCATCAGTGTTTGTCCTGCAGGATCACTCTATCCCGACTCAGCTGGGTTACGCGGTGGCCCCTCATCACTCCGGTGTGTATCCCATCCACATCCAGCTGTACGAGGCCTGGAAGCGTGTGTGGGACATCAGAGTGACCAGCACTGAGGAGTACCCACACCTCAAACCCGCTCGGTTCAGACGCGGATTCATCCACCGCGGCATCAGAGTGAGTGTGTGTGCGGTTGAATAGCTTTTAAAATGATACCGTAAAATAACCTGCTTTTTTACAGACTCACAATTGCATAAACAGTCACATGTTGTCCCCTGATGACATTAAGATCTCTACAATAAGTCATGAGGCAAAACGTTTATACTCTGCTTATTCACCACAGTTGAATTAGTGATTAAAAAATTAGTATTTATCCTTTATCCACACAGGACAAATAACCTTCAAAACATTTAAAGGAAAATATGATGGGTTTTCAACTGCTTATCAATTTAAATAATTATTTTGTAATTTGTAAAATAATTATTAAGTACTTGTTTTATTATTTTAGATTTGATAATTTTATGAAACATTATTGAATGTTAATTAAATAACTAACATAATAACACAATGTCTGTAAAGTAATTACAAAATAATAATAATGTATTAAAATAATGTAATTATACAGAAAAACTATATAGTTATAAAATAATACTAGATTAAAAAAAGAATTTCTATAACCAGTTCTTCTAAAAACACACTGCCTAAAGCAATACATTTTATTTTAATATGATGGTCACCACCTCACACTCATAGTTTTGATTTAAAGATGTTTTTAAAATATTAAATCCACCACACCTGACTGGACGGCTGCATCTGAGTAACCTAATGCATTATTTAATTATTGTAATGTGTTCAGAGCTCAGATCAGATGCGCAGATCCCATGCAACTCTCCAGTTGAAATCAGTGACTTTCAGTCTGTTTCCTCTCATTTTTGAGACACTGAAAAGGCAGCTTTAAATCACACACTTTGAGTTGTAGAAGAACCGTTAACAATACGAGCCCTGTCCCTCCGTCTCATTCCCTGTTTGATTCGTCCTTTATTTCAGGAGCAGATTAATATTCGGCTCGCTCTCTTTCATTGATTCTCTAACGAGTCTGAGCTCCTGAGTTCAGTGTGAGATGTTATGAATATTACATTAGCTCACATCTATTTATTTCCAGAGAGACAGGCGCTGTCCTGGAGAAGAGTGTGTGTCAGGCAGTGTGAAGGGAGAACTGATTGTGTGTGTGTGTGTTTTGCTCAGGTTTTGCCCAGGCAGACGTGCGGTCTGTTCACACACACCATCTTTCATAAGGAGTACCCCGGCGGGCCGCAGGAGCTGGAGCGGATCATTGACGGAGGGGAACTGTTCCTCACTGTCCTGCTCAATCCTGTCAGTTCCTCTTTACATACTCTATACATCAACTCACACTGTGCTTATGATCGTACTGTCAGCAGGAGGGAGATATAGCTGTACAAACAGGTTCATCATTTTCTGCCTTTTGATGATGTACTGTAAACATCTATATAAATAAATATATATATAATAGGGTGTTTTTTTCCATTCAGAGAAATGTAATTTCATCCAAACAGTCAGTGTAGCCAAATAGATGTGTGTGCTTAAACATAAAATACAGTACAGATGTAGTTACAAAATAATCAGGACATATTGAACTTCCTTCCTGAAAACACAAGCAGGTAAACAGTGTCTCTTATTAATACTTTGTTGGTCTATACATAATATATAATAATTATGGAATGAATAGTTAGAAATGATCAAAATAACTGAAATGATTATGCTGTTATAACAATAATGATTTTAATATTTATATTTAATATTATGTAATGTATTTATATTTATTATGAAATTATCTAAAATATAAAATAATTATTACATATAAAATAATTAATTGTTTCAGGCTTTCTTATTATTAACAGGCTATTCAAAAGAATCAAGATTTGAAAAAAGTTGATGTAATCAGTACATCTTTTTAATAAATGAACTCAAGGAAGAATAATATTTAATCATTTTATTGATATAGACTAATGAAGCTAATTTTTACAAATTACATATTTGTATTTTCACCAAAGGTACAAAGAGTGGATAATGAATGAATATTTCCCCAGACAAGACAAATGACCTGCAAAACAGAGCTTATCAATGTAATTAATTAATTATAAAATAATTATTTTACATGTAATAGTGATTTTATAATTATGAAATAATATGATTTATAAATCATACATTATAAATAATGTAACATTTATAATGAAATAACAAATCATCCTAAATTAGACAATATGCTTATGCAATAATAAAAAAAGAGCTATTTTGTGGTTCATTTTATGTTGCATTTTATTCATAATTATATTATATCACTTCATAATTCTAAAATCTATTTATATATTTAAAATGAGGTTTTATATATATATATATATATATATATATATATAAAACTGGCCATTCTTCAGAAAAAAACTGCTTATATTCAAATGTAATGTTGTAATCATTGACCTTGTATTTTTGATAAGCAATTAATCAATATATGGCATTTAATATACCTTCTGAACACTTGCAAATAGTTGAATTTGAATGAATAGAGTTGTGAATTGTATTTCCAGTGAAATGGTTTTGATTGGCTGAAGTGTTTGTTTCTCAGATCAGCATCTTCATGACGCACCTGTCGAACTACGGGAATGACCGCCTGGGTTTGTTCACCTTCAGACGTCTGCTCGACTTCCTGCTCACCTGGACGCACCTGAAACTACAGACGCTTCCTCCGCTGCAGCTGGCTGACAAATACTTCCAGATGTTCCCGTCTGACGCCGAGCCGCTCTGGCAGGTCTGTGACGACGAGTGTTTAAAAACCACTGAAATCACATACATCTGCATTTGAAATCTGAGCATGATATGATTAAAAACAATGAATCCAGCAAAAAGCTTCACTGTGATTAGCTGCTGCTTATCTCTCATTTGCATAAAGTCCAGCATTTCCCAAATCTTTCTCTCTGTCTCGGTCGAATCTGTTAGCGGTGTGATCTTGTGTTTAGGACCCCTGTGAAGATAGAAGACACAAGGACATTTGGTCGAAAGAGAAAACCTGTGACCGGTTCCCAAAACTGCTGCTCATTGGCCCTCAGAAGACCGGTGCGGAGCAACAGCGCCACCTGACACACACATGCAGTACTGCACACACTCTTTTCACTGCATGATTACTTTATACTTTATTGGCATCATTGTGTTTTAAAATATTGTCAAAGCGTACACCAAACAAGTAATGAGAAGAAAAAACTATTAAATGAAAAATTAACACTTACGATACAGTTAATATAAAGTGCTTAGTAAGGAATTATAAAAAAATTACATATTAAAAGTATTATTATACATTTTTTAGCTTAGAAAATAATGACTGATTTCATCTGTTTTTTTTTTTAGATGCAATCACTAATAGATTCATTTAGATGAGACATTAATTCATGTTACTATTATTAAATACATTTTAAATAAACATTTTATTAAAACTACAAACAAAACTAAACAAAACATAAAAGTAACAAAAATGTAAACTTAGTTTATTGCAGGTAGTTGCAAAGTGTTTCATTTTAGAAAAAACAAAACTAACAACAACATTAAAAATACTAAAATAACTAAAATTAATAAAAAAAGGTATGTAGACACATCTAAAATAATTAACAAAAATTACAAAAACACGCAGCAATGTTACTGAAATTTTAAACAGGGAATAAAAAATGTTTCATTTAGAGAGAGGGAGGAAAAAACAAATATATATATATAACATTAAAACTACTAAAATAACAAAACAACTAAACAGGTACGCAGACACATTTAAAATAATTAATAAAAATTACAAAAACATGCAGGAAAGTTACTGAAATTATAAACAGAACTTTAAATAGGAAATATGAAAAAAAAAAATGTAGTATAGTATAAGGATGATACTGTACTAACAGATGTTTATCAGGTGTATTTTCTCCTTGTTTTTCTCAGGGACGACGGCTCTGTATCTGTTTCTGGGAATGCATCCTGATCTGAGCAGTAATTACCCCAGTAAAGAGACGTTTGAGGAGATTCAGTTCTTCAGCGGTCACAATTATCACCGGGGCATCGACTGGTGAGTGTCAGAGGAGCTGCAAACATCATAATGCTGCTCGCTTGCATTTATTTCTCATTGTTTTCTCTCCTGCAGGTATATGGAGTATTTCCCCCTCCCGTCCAACAGCAGCTCAGATTATTATTTTGAGAAAAGCGCCAGTTATTTTGATTCAGATGTAGCTGCAGTCCGAGCCTCAGCGCTGCTGCCCAGAGCCAGAATCATCACGGTCCTGAGTGACCCTGTGGACCGAGCCTACGCCTGGTACCAGGTACACACACACACACACTGTTTACAGATCACTAACTAACCTCTGTATTAACTAAGCATTAAAGCAAACACATTTTGTGGAGGTGCAAGTAAAAGAAAGAGACTTTGTAAAGATTTAAATGCTTTATCATCTGCCTTTTAGGAGTGGTATTTGTGATAAAACTGCAGTTAATTAAAAAAGCTTCTCTTTTTTTGTTTTAGTGTGTGGTGTCAGTAATATTATTAACCATTAAAAGACTGAAAATCATGACATTATTATTGTACTGTTATATTATTGTACTGATTATACAGTATTTTATCTATGTTTCTATGCTAAACATGCTTTGTACTTTGTTTGTTTATTTGTAATATTTTGGCTATAAATAAAAAAAATAAAAATTTTAACCATCGCTGTAGACTACGAATGTAATTATTAAAAAAAAAAATTAAATTAAATAAAAGAATAATGAAAACAACAAAGCAGTTAAAAAAATGAAATGATAAATAGAAAAATTGTATTTACATATTTGTTTGTTTATTTTAAAACATTTATTGATTTTTATAAAAGTAGGTAATGTTAAAAATTAAAATTAGTTTTTATTGTCCTATATCAATAAAATTATTAAAATGTATCCGTCCTTGAATTTTTAAAATTTTATTATTTAATCACGAAAACATCATAAATTATGATTATTGAAAGTTATTGTTCTATGACTATGCTGGTATTTTGTTTACATTTCTATGCTAAATGTGGTATGTTGTACCTAAATGTATTTCTAGAATTTTGGCCATAAAATAAAAACAAAACAAAACATTTGAATCCTCAATGTAGACTAAGAATGCAAATTATTTATTATTATTTAAAATGTTAAATAATTAATACAATATTAAAAAACAAATAAAAATAGTAAAATAAATAAAAAGTACTTTTTTATTATTTATATTTATCATTTGTATTTAATCATGAAAAATGTTTTAAAGTATGTAAGTAATGTGTATTATTAATGTTTGTTGCGTAAGTCAATAAAATGATAAAATAATCTTTCTTGAGTACATGTATTAAAACATGTCTTGATTGTTTTCAACCATATTTTTATGCATTTTAGTACATTTTAATCTACATTGACCTATATATTTGGAGTTATGTTCTTTTTTCTTTCATGTCATATCTGGTCAAATATATAAATGGTCACATTTACTTACTTGCTTATCTTATTTATTGATTGATTTGATTTGAATTTTTAATGTTAGTTTTTGATTAACATTTAATTTTATCTGTAATTTTTCCTCTTCAGCATCAGAGAGCACATGCTGACCCCGTGGCTCTGAAATACTCTTTCCATGATGTCATTACGGCATCCCACAATGCACCTGTGAAGCTGCAGGTCCTGCAGAAGCGTTGTCTGTCTCCAGGATGGTACGCCACACACCTCTCTCGCTGGCTCCAGCACTACCACCACGACCAGGTCTGTGCATTTAGCAGCATATAAAACTGTATGTTCTAATACATCAGCAAAATATTTATCACATTTCATTCATTAAACCCTCACAGATTCTGGTTGTGGACGGTCAGACATTGAAAACAGATCCAGCATCAGTCATGGAGAAAATCCAGACATTTCTGGGTTTGGAGAATCCAGTCGATTACCACAAGATTCTAGCGTGAGTTTCCACTTTGCATCAAAAGCAGTAAATTACATTTTATAATATATTAAAGTAGAAAACAGCTATTTTAAATGGTAATAAGATTTCACAAAATAATTTTTTACTAGTTTTTTTTATTTTATTATTAAATAAATGCAGCCTTGATGAGCAGAAGATACTTTTTTTTTAAAAAAAACAAGGGAATCACATTTAATAGTAACATACAAAGGTTAATAGTTGACCTCTATCAGCATGCAGAATATATAAGAAATAATAGGAGTTTTTGCGAGTTACAGCATAACGCAGGATGTTTTCATCTACTTTCTACAATTTTTTTCAATGATGTTCTGCAGGTTTGACCCCAAGAAAGGCTTCTGGTGTCAGCTGCTGGACGGAGGAAAGACCAAGTGTTTAGGGAAGGGTAAAGGACAGAGATACGCAGACATGGACATACAAGTAACTCTTTCCTCTCCTTCAATTTATTTGTTGAGTTTAATGTAAGAAGAAGTAGAGTACATTTTCATTCACAGTCTGTCTCTCTCCATCAGTCTCAGGTGTTTTTGAGGAAGTACTACAGAGATGCTAACATCCAGCTCTCTAAACTGCTGTATAAGACGGGTCAGGTTCTGCCCGGCTGGCTCAGAGAGGATCTGCTCAACATCAGGTAACAGAGGCTCTCGTTTGCTCTCAGAGCCATAAACGTCTGGAGACTCAGGAGGAGCAAAACACTTCTGACTGAAGATGAGTTTGAACTAAAAACAGTTAAGAACTGACTTAGTGCTTTAAAACTCTCTCATACTAATTTTGTAGTTCTTTAAAGGCCAGTATTTATGAACGGACTTGTATCGGACTGTGCTGAATAATATGAAGATCCTCAAACATACTGCTGCAGAAACAGAGACGCTCAAACTTGTACAATATTTTTTACTCAACAAATTTGATAGAGACTCAATATGATTTTATAATGTCAAAAACCATGCCAACGAACTGTGTAGTCTGATATGGACATTAACATTGTTTACCTTTAATTTCTAGCTAATTCTTTGTTGTTGTTTTTGTGTGCTAGGGATTGTTTTACTGTTTTTAACATGGACTTTTAAAGGGGTCGAATTACTCACCTTGCTTCAAACATAGGACTATCTTACTTTACAACAATGACAGAAAAGTCTCATCAAACAGTAGTGCACATCTCTTCAGGATTCATGTGATGCTTTAAATGACAAACACACAGAAATGTCATTATATAAGATGAATTATATAAAATATCTTCTGTGTTTCATGGAAGAATGTCACACAGGTTCGAACAAAAAGTGAAAAATTTTTTTTTGGGTGAATTGTCCGTTTTCATCTTACAATTGAAAGTGCCATTTAAGTGTTTTTTTTGTGCCAGAACAGCCTGTTAATGTTAGTTTATTGGTTTATTTTCTCATCGAAGAAAAAAATGGTGATTTTATTCAAGATAAATGTGTTTTTAAAGCAATAGTTCACCCAAAAACTAAAAGTGTAATTGTTTGCTCTCAATGTCATAACTTACGAGGGACAAAAAATGTTTCTGTTTTTCCTTACAGAGGTTTCATCAGTTTTGGTGTCAGTGAAATCGAACACACCACAGGTCTCATAACTGCATTTTATTTATTTATATACATGTTTCTTTCCCCATAAAGGTCACCTGTCATTTGTGTTCACTACAGCTGATGTGAAATTCTGTCATGCATGAATGTGAAATAATACAATATATTGAATATTGGGCCAATGTTGTAAAAATAACATGTGACCTTTGAAAAAACCCATCACTGTTTTATTACTACAGGGTTTATATGGTAGCATCCAAAAACTGTGATATTTCTAAGGATTATTGATATGGTAATACGAATATATGTAGGCAGATCGAAGCATCTGGAATTAATTCTCATGTTTTCTTTGCCTGAGATCTGACCTGGTCAAACACATGCAGATTACAGCAAAATAAAACACACTGTTACTAATACTGGAAATCTGTGTGTGTGTGTGAGATATTCTTTAATGTCATTGTGTTGTTGCTATGGTTACACATTTCCTCATCTCCTAAGTGTTTTTATGAGTTTAATTGCATTCACATTGTGTTTTGGTCTGAAATCTCCAGAGGGATTATGAATGTCAGTTTCTGCAAGAAGCTCCTCTAGCGGACTTCTTGGAAACATTTTGGACAAGGACTTTATTTGTTGGTTTTTAAAATACATTTCATGGCACATGAGTGACGCATAAAGATGTTGTGTAGTGCATTTGTTCAAACACACGGTGGCAGGAGAAGCTTTCAATATTGAGAGTTTTTTGGAGTGTCTCAACGTGAGTACCCATTTACAACAAAGTCATAATTATAATGCTTACTATAAAGTTGAATAATTAATATAATTCCAGGACAATAGTAAAACGCACACAACAACTTTAATTATATATTCAGAATCATTTTCATAACGCTTATTTCAGGCTGACAAACGATGAAAACGTAACTGTGGTGGGCTTTTGGTGTGGACGCTAAAATAAATAATTTTTATTTCATTTTTATTTTTTTTTTACCTTTACTTAGTGTTCCTGGTTCATCAGTCAAAATGTTTATTTCTATAATCGTTCATTAAAATGCTCCATATATACTTGCTTTGCGGCTTTTTTTTCCATCATGCTAGTTTGTTGCTGGTCCAAGATGGCCTTCAGTCTCAGGTGATTGTCCATTAGTTGTACAATTTCAGAAAGAAAATGTTCCTGGTAAGTTATAATAGTAGGTTGAGTTGGTGTTGGTCACATTGTTTTGAAGTGGGTTATAGTGGGCTTCACTGTAAACACTGGTGATGGGTTTCTCTAGAAGCATTGCTGGCTGGAATCAACATCTAAATCATTTGATCTCCAAAATGAGGTTTCTAATGGTTGTCTGACACCACTTTACTAGGTTGATGTTAAGGTAATACACGTTGCAATCCAAAGCTCTAATATAAACATGATGTAAAAAAAAACTAATTTTAATCTAGGAATGTTAAGAAATTGAGCAGACATGTTCATTGCTATTAGCCAGTCAGATGTTAGTATTGGGCTCACAAAATGTTTAACCAATCATCATCTACAGTATGATTTAGGGGTTGAGGTATGGTTATGGTTCAACTTGATTGACAGGTATTTTTCCTCTCAGTAAATGCTGATCCAACATATCTGTCTTTTAAAAAAAAATCATTTACAAAATAAGTCAAATCATTCGATCATGCATGACCCACACTATTTATTCTTTGGAGTCTCAATGTATCAGTTACACACAAACACTGATAAAAACAAAACAAGTGTTTCTCAAGGCAAATGTTGAATGGTGGCTAGACAGCTATTAAAACAAGTTTTAAAAGGTTTGAAGGTTATGAAGCTCTTACGTGGTTTAGTTTTTGAGCAGAGAGATTATAGTGGAACTGAGCAGACGTTTGAAGGACAGAGATGTCAAGCAACATTAAATGTTTTATTAGAGGTTTGTATGACCACAAAAAATAAACTTTTATTCCTTGTCTCGTTCACCTTACTCAACTTATAACTGAAGTTTAGTTATATAACCAAATTAGTGAAGTCATTTGATCTAAATCACTAAATAAATAAATGGTTCAACCAAAAATAAAAATGTACTCCCCTTCAAGCAATTAAGTTTGTTTGGCATTAAATTATTTGTTCACTAATGATAATAACTAATCCATAATAACGTTTCCACTAGCAAGCCATCTTATTTGGATCAGGATCAGGAATCAGGTTCGGAATGCACAGATCAAGCAATGTTTACAAGCCAAAACAGTTTTGAACAAATATGTGGTTGGATTTTGAGAGGACAACAAGTTATCGACTACTTGAGGAAGTGTTATTATGGATAATGGACCTGTATTTTAGCAATGAAGTGGTAGTTTGAAATTAAAACATCTTGATGATATATTTATTTCTTACAAACATGCAGCTTTTTTTTCACCAGATGTTAACTGATGGACTGGAGTGATGAGGATTACTGTGTTTCTATCAGCTGTTTGAACTCTCGTTCTGACGGCACCCATTCACTGCAGAGGAGCCTTTGGTGAGCAAGTGATGGAATGCTACATTTCTCCAATGTTTCTTTACAGTGTTCTTTAGTTGATGACTTTCATCTTTTATCTCCCTGCTTGTCCGTAAACAAACGTGTTGCTAGGCAACAGGTCCCTGCAGTCCTGCTGATGGTGGTTGTTAACGGAGGGTCTCGGGCCAGTGTTGGTATTGTTCCTGAAACGCTCCCCTCCCCCTGAAGCAGGACTCTAAAACACTTCTCCAGCGGGAGGAGGAGACGGGCTTTATGAAGGCCACAGCACTTACGGGAAAGAATGAAGAACACATTCCTACAGTCCATCCTGAAGGAATGTTTACATCATTCCCATTAGAATTATTTGCAGTCTGGAAATAATCCATACAAGAAATTCTGAAAGATGTAGAAGTGATGGTCAAAGTTTGTTCGTTCTCAACGCACCGCATTCTCACACTTTAACGTAATCAGCCTTGTTTACATCCGGGGGAAAGCACGTGCATGTATGTAATCTGCAGTTGTTTACACCTAGAGGAAAGCGTATGCTTATGTTGTGATACTTTTATTAATAGTTTATGTTAAGTTTAGGTATTGAGTAGGATTCGGGATGTAGAATAAGGTCATGAGGAATATGTGCTTTATTAAGTACTAGTAAATAGTTATGAGTGGCAGCTGACTGAAAGAGGAAATCATTGAATAAAGTTGGTGTTTTTGTTGTTTTTGTGCACCAAAAGTATTCTCATAGCTTTATAACATTACGAATGAACCACTAATGTCACATGGACTGTTTTATTAGTGTCCTACTACCTTTCTGTATCTTGATCATAGTAGTTCCACTGCTGTCTTTACAGGGTCAGAGAGCTCTCGGATTTCATCAAAAAATATCTTCATTTGTGTTCTGAAAACGAAAGGTCTGAAGGGCTTGGAAGAACGTGAGGGTGAGTAATTAATGACAGATTTTTCATTTTTGGGTCAACTGTCTCTTTAATAACAGGCATGCTAACAAGCAGCTAGTTTATTCAGAAAAATACTAAATACTAAAGTCGCTACATTTAAGTTTTACCAAGAGTTTTTTAAGTGGCTTAAAAAAAAAAAAAAAATATATATATATATATATATATATATATACTGGTATGCATCTTGATACAAATCAGTGGCAATGACAGATCTTGAGATATGTCAGTGTAAGCTGCTTTCAGTTGAATCATGTCTGTGAATTCTTGGCGTAAATGTTTTAATAACTTTTTTATTATTATAGTGGCATACGCACTATAAATGCCATCTGTGCCATAATTTTACTGCTAAAAATCATCCAATATCCTTGTTATGTATTAGAATAAATATATCAAAAAAAAAACAAAAAACTGTTAAATATCAGATAACATTTACCAAATAGTTGTTTTAAAACATTTTAAATCAGACTGCATTTATGCAGTTTTGCTGATGAGGTTAACATATTTTAGTTATTTTAGTGGAAACAGTATTTATTGCAATGTAAAATGGTCCGACTGTGTCACTATGTATTTAAAAAAAAGAAAATGTGTGAATCTTACCATTTTCTTCAAGTTGTCCAAATAGCCTTCATACAACGTCAACACCTCCATGTAAGCAGCTGCAGTTGTACAGTAAGATATTATCTTTAGACTTATATCCAGATAATGGACCGTTCGACTGAATCCAGCAGTGTCTGCCATAATATCCAAGTGTGCATCATTGATCATTGTTCTTGCTAAACAATATTTTCTCATAAGCCAATCCACCACAAATGTCTAAATTCATAAAATCTTCTGTGTAATAGCTTTATGTAATTTCAGTGCTTATTTCCATGAGACTTGAATATTTTATAGAAATATGTACTGTATATCAACACAAAAACAGAGCTTAAAATCACAGTTTTTACTTCATTCATTTACATCACTCCAGGAAAAAAGTTTGTACGCATAAGTCAGAGTTTGCGTGCAGGTTTGCGTTTGGTGCAAATCTTCCCATCAAGTTTGTTTTTATTATAAATCCCACTTTTTGCACAAGAAGTGGCGTTTTTGTGTGTACGCAATGGCCCCAAAACTTTAAGAGAGCGTTCTCTGTTAGCTGGGTAGTGACTCACTTGAGCCTCTTTTATTTTGGGAGAAACACAAAAGTTCTCAGCTGTGTCTCATTGAGATTGTCCTGTGGTCATGTGATCTGTTAGAGGGGTGTGATGTGCTATATTGCTCTGTTCTGAGGTGTGTGTGTGTGTGTGTCAGGGCCCCTCTTTTACTTGTTTCCTTGGTCACACTGACAGACACACACACACACTCTCACTATGGCGGCCTCAGAGACGAGCAGCTCCGTTCCTGAGTCTCCTGAACCAGAGTCCAGCGACGGACCGCAGCTGGACCAGAACCAGACCCTGCAAAACCAGAACAAGAAGGAGGAGGATGAGGAGGACGAGGAGGAGGAAGGATCTGAACTTCAGGACAAGGAGCCTTCAGACCCGGAGTGTGTGGAGGAGAGATTCCGGATCGACCGGAAGAAGCTGGAGCTCATGCTGTACGGTGAGTGTTTGATCGATGACCATAATCTGTCACGGTGTTCTGTAGAATTATTCCAGAAGCTTCATTAGTCTGTGCATGCAAATGAAACACGTTTAGAAAGCCACCTGTCATGGATTTACAGCTAAATGTCCTTCTGATGTGATGTTAGGGAGCGTTAGATGGATGTGGCCCGTTTGTGTGGCGGTTCTGCCGTGATGAACAGGTTTAATGGTCTGTTATCATGAGCTGTCCAGGAAGATTCTGGAGTCGAGTCGAGTTTAACCGCCTGCGATTCATCAACACGAGCTTGGAGCTGACATTCAAATCCCTCAGAGATGAGAGCGAGTGACAGATTGAGCTTGTCGAAGCAAAGAAATGCCCGTGTTTTTGTGTTGATCTGGTATAGAAGTTCAGAAGTTCTCCTTCAGAGCTCTTATTGGAGGAGTTAACTTTTAAGATAAACGTCCTTAGATTTTGAAACATTAGTATTAGTATTTGGTTACTTAGCAAGCACAGCTCTCCTCAAAAACACACATGATTTGAGGAATCGCTCGTGTCTGGATCTCAGCACACTCTTCTCAACAGTGATTCTTGCTTCAGTCGTCTGTGTTTCTGCTCATTGTGTCTTTAGTTCGCTGTGTTTGCTTCTTTCACAGGAGGTGAATGAGTTTTGCGTCAGCAACGCTTGCTTTAACATAACTTTGCTGTTTGACGCTGTTTCTCAGAAGCAGCTTTGGGGGCTTTTTCTTTTACACGCACACACACACACGCTGGTTGTTCAGTCATTCTTGCTTGCAGAGCCGTGTAACCCGTAGCGATGAGGAGCAGTTAATGAAAGGAGGGATGTTCACCCTAACCCTGTAAATGTCATTCTGGGGCAAATGTGTTTAACTTTACCACCCCCTCACACACACACACACTCTACATAGGCATAATGTTTTCAAACTGTATTTTTTATCCCTTTACCTAAACCCTAGGCCTAAATCTACTCCTCACACAAAACTTTCTACTTTTTTAGATTTTCAAAAACGTAATTCTGTATGATTTATAAGATGTTTTTCTCATGGAGACTGAAAATGAAGTCCCCACAAGATGAAAAACTGCTGATATAACTATCCTTGTGGAGACATTAGGTCCTCATAACGTAAGGAGCACCATGTATCAAACCAATACAGAAACACACACCGTAACTTCACTTATTTATTTTTTTTAAATTCAGTAGCATTTTCGGTAAAGCATGCAAAATATCATATAGCCTATATATTATCTACATAATTTAGAATAGATGATGTTAAAACAGAGCATAATTTGAATTAAATATGCTGTTATGAATGCAAAACATGCAATATAATTAAACCATTTTTTACAGTTTTAACAAAAATGCATACAGCAGTTTATTTGTTTATTTAAGTACCATTTACATTGGTGGTAAAGCATATTTTGTGTGCATATGTGTTTATTTATACGTGTCTGTAAATGTATATTTATTTGTCTGTATATACTTTAGAAACAGACTATAGAAAATCTGTAAAGAGAACACAACATCAACAAAATTTGGATTTATAAGTGCCTAATGTATAATTAAATATAATAGTAAAATAAAACATTAAAATAAACATAAATATATATTATTTTATAAATGTTTTAATATAAAATATGGTGTATCAATCTTTTTCTCTGTGTCTTTAGCTCCTGCAGAAGGTTCAGGACTGTCAGGCGAGGAGTTCTTCCAGAAGGTAAGTAACCAAAAGAGTTCAAATCTAATTTAAATCATCTAATATAAACCAGTGTTAATGTCATTGATATTTTATTATATCTTTTGTTAATATTTTGAATTGTGTGTATGTATAGTAGGTTTTAGTGATTTTTATTATTAGTTTTAGATTATTTTTTAGTTATTTTAGTACTACAGCTATTTCAGTTTTAGTATATTTTATTTCAAGTAATGAAAATGTATTTTATGGCTTTAGATGTGGTTAAAATAACCCTGATATGATCTCATCTTTGATCAGTTCCTGATATGGGCCACATTCACATTTTCATATTTAAACGTTCATAATCCTGTCAAAGCTGCTGCCATCTGCAGACATCACCAAACGTGTGCATGTGTTTGTTGAGATCCTCTGGTGTCTCAGTATAAAGATCACATACTGTTTTGTTAATTAAGGGGAAAGAAAAAAAGTCACTTAATATACTGACTTTGTACCAAACCCACTGAACAGATTTGCTGTTATGAAGGCTAAGACTAAGAGCTTTGAGATGCTAATGAGTCATTGTCTCTGCTGAATGGAGGATGTGAAGATGCAAATCAAGTATCTTTTGAATACGAGTTTCTCTTTCTCACACACTCATTGTCTCAGGTGATGAGAGAAACACACACGCAGGTGAAATGGCCGTCCAAGCTGAAGATCGGTGCCAAATCAAAGAAAGGTGAGCGCTGTCACACTCCTGTCATCATTTACTCACTCTCATGGTCTAAACATAAAAAGAGAGGTTTAGGTGAATGTCCATGCTGCTGTTTTACATACAATGTCTTCACCATTATTGACATCTGACCTGACGCAATGCATTTTCATGCAGCTAGTCTGAATATGTGCTTTAAGAGAAAGTCATACAGGTTAAGGCCCAAAAAATATGCTTTGGTTTTTATGCATAAACAAGATTCAGTTCACATAATTGTTTTATATATACAGTATATATAAATGCAAAATGTTCTCTCTTTGGGTTTATGTCAGTTGTTATGAACTAAATATAAACATTTATGTTAATTGAAATAAAATAAACCATCTGAAAGAAAATCTTAAAAACCTTAAACTTATTTTTATTTCAGTTAGGTGCCAAGGCAACTTTTCTCATTTTTGTTTAGTTTAAGTTGAATTACTTAAATGACTAAAATTAAAAATAAATAAATAGACATCTTTAGAAAAATACTATAATATTTCTTTTATATTTGTATTTTTTTTTTTTTTTTTTTGTATTTTCAGGGGTTTTTTTTTTTATCATTTATGGCGTTTTTCTCAATTCTTATTTCAGTTTTAGTTTTTGTAATTTTATTGCTTTCAGTTTTTCCAAATTTCAAAAGTTTGAAGTGTTACTTTGCCAACTAACTGTAATAAAGCAAATTTAAGCTTTGTACCTTTATTTCAGTTTGTAATATTATAAAGAAAACCCTTGGTGAGATAAATATGATGAAACCAACTGAAGAAATGACTCAAGAAATTATTTATTAAAATTTTGTTTTCAGCAAAATGTTATTTTTGTTATTTATGATATATTTTTTAGGGTTTGGGTTGGTCCAGTGTTATTAAGGTAAATTATTATATATTTTTTTAGATTAATTAAAAAAATTACATTAACTGAAATAAATTGTTAGTTGCCACAGCAAAATGTAGCTTAATTTGAAGTACTGAAATGAATAGAACTAAAAATCTAATTAACATGAATAAAAGCTAAACAGATTTGGGTTCAGATTTTATCAATTTTAAATTCATTTAAAAACATTAAACCCCAGATATCTTTAGATGTGTTCACATTAAAATAAATCCAAATATTAAAGAAGTATTCTTTTAGTTTTTGTTTTATTTCTTTACTTTCTCAGTTGACGTTTGGTATTATTGTTTTATTATTGATTTTAATTGTTTATTTTATTTCAGTTGGTTGCAAGTTTGAATATGCAGATATGATTTTTAAGCAGCTATTTACTTTCTCAACAAATGGCTTAGTAAGTAACATGCACCGCTGAATCGTTCACCATAAGATTTTATATTGGAAAATTATATTCATAACGTCATCTCCATCTCTTCTTTACTGCTGGCAAAAATAAAGGCTGTTTTTATGATCTCAACCCACAAGTTTTCTACTGAATAGGTTTGGTGTTGTGGAAGTAAAATGCATTGTGCTGATGTGTGTATTTCTGTTCAGATCCTCATGTGAAAGTGGAGGGGAAGAGAGCAAACGTTCTGGAGGCCAAACGCAAGATTTTGGAGCTTCTAGAGACTAAGGTGAGGTTTGAGCTCCTTTGATTTCTCTGTTCATCTGCCCTGTGCTGATCTCACAGCAACCCATCTGTGCACAGGTAAATAAAGTTACGCTGAAGATGGACGTCACACACACGGAGCACTCTCATGTGATCGGGAAAGGAGGCGGGAACATTAAGAAGGTCATGGAGGACACTTCCTGTCACATTCACTTCCCTGATTCCAACCGAAACAACAGCGCAGGAGAAAAGAGCAACCAGGTACTCACTGTTGCAGCATATTACATACTACATAATTCGAGTTTAATGTAAAAATGTAAGTAAATAAGTATATACCTGCAGGTGTCAATCGCTGGGCCGGTTCAAGGGGTGGAGTCTGCCAGGAGACAGATCCGGGTCAGTGACTCATTAACATTGTTCAAACATGAATCAGTATTCATATATTAATATGAATATGTGTCTTGGTTATATTTCACCTCATAATCTGAAAGAAAGAAAGAAAGAAAGATCAAGACCATTAAAGATTAATAAAGCGCATTTTGTGAGATGTTTATTGATATGTATAGGTTGCACATCACTGAAAACAATATTATCACTCATTATTATTATTTATAAGACATAGGTGTATTTTTTTCTTTTGGATCAGTTTTTGTTTGCTTTTAATATCTGGGTTTTTTTTAAATTTGTTTTAGTTTTAACTTTATTTATTTTACTTAGTTATGTAGCACTTCAACTTAAAAAAAAGACAAATGTTGCCTTTGCAGCTAACTAAAATAAAATAGGAATAATTTTCTATATTTTATTTGTAGTAACAATTTTTATAGTTTTAAAATGTTAAAATTTAGTAATTAATATGTATATAATCTTATAGCATAATGTTAATTGAAATATATTATTAATATATTATTATTAATATAATATTACAAATGAGTATATTGTAATATATATATATATATATATGCATAATTAAAAAAATTATAGTACATGTGTGTATATGTATGTATGTAAATATATATATATATATATATATATATATATATATAATGTATATGTATGTAACAGTAGCAGCCTGTTACATCTACAGTACATAATTTAGTTACACAGTAAATATTTTTATTTCATGTAAGCACAACATCTACTACTAAGTATTTAACTAGGTAATTACTCTGTATTATGATACCTTAAAATAAAGTGTCACCTGAATTTTCTGTACATCATGGTAATATTTGTCATGCTACTTTATTTAGATTTTCAGTCAGTATCTTTTTAAAAATTTATCAGAATTCGAATAAATCTAATCAGTCATTCTAATACATATTCATTATATTCAAATCCATGATTTTATATTCATCGTTCATATATTTAGATTCAAATATGTGTTTTACGTGTGTGTGCACGTGACTCTGATTTGCAGGACCTGCAGCCCCTGGTGCTGACCTTTGACCTGCCTGTGACCCTCGTGGGGGGTGTGGTGTGTGACACGGGCTCTCCGGTGATTCAGCACGTGGCTCAGGCATTCGGAGTGAGCGTCAGCTTCAGGACACAGCCCAAACTCTACTGCAGCACCTGCAGCGTGAGAGGAACGCAGGGGAACGCTGCAGCTGTCAAGGTGATGCTCGCCCTCGCACCACACAGCCCCCGCCGCATGCAGCGTCAGTAACTGACCTTTGACCTTTACAGAAGGCCACCTGCGTCCTGATGGAGCTGCTGCTGGGCTCCGAGGCTGTGGCCGGGGTCACGGGGGTGATGGTGAGCACACAGCTGGACGTGACCTCACAGCAGCACCTCTTCCTGTTGGGTCAGAACGGAGCCAACTTCCTGACCGTCATGCATCAGACGCACACACAGATCATCCTGCCTGACCTCAGTGCTCCGCAGCACACACCCTCACTGCTGATCCAGGGCACGGCTGACGGAGTGTGTGTTGCTCGACAGCAGCTCATGGTACAGACCCCAGTTGGTCCCACTTTGTGTCCCTAATACTTGTGTACTTGCATAGTAACTAGATGTGTACGTAGTTAGTAACCACAGTGTAAGAAACATAGTATCTACAGTGTTAATATTTGTGCAACTATACACATAATGGTGAGTGTAAGTACAAATGTGTAACAGGACATTGGTAACAAGACTTTTTTCACTTCACTAAGTACTCTTGTAACAGGAATTATGTAACTACGTTTTCAAACAACAGTATTTATAAGAGTTGTAAGTGGAAAGGGGTTGATCCAGGGGGTGGAGATGGGTATGTTTAGGGATATGTAAAGTGGGATAAGTTGAATCTGGAGTTGGTGCACCACTGTAATACCAGTGTACTTACATGGTAATACCTCAGGAACTGACTACTTAATATAACATTCTGGACACCAACCACAATTAATATGTAAAGCCTAACTTACTGGCCGTAATCAGAGTAATTACATGGTTAATCCATAGGAAGTGTCTACTTAATATAAAGTGTAGCACTTTCTTTACCAAAAAGAATGTTACACATTTGTACTTTCATTACCAAAAAGGGTTGATACCAATGTCCTCTTACACATTTGTACGTACACATACCATTCTGGTTGTTACACGTGTGTTACATATGTCTGGTTACATACAACAGTACACGTCTAGTTACTATATAAGTACACAGGTATTAGGGACACTTAATATAAAGTGGGGCCAAATTCAACAATAGTTTTTATTAATAGTTAAAAAAATAATGTTTTAGTATTTTTATTTATGTTTTATTTATGTATGTATATATATATATATATATATATATTTATTCAGTGCTAGTTTTCTTTCTTTCTTTCTTTCAAGCTAAACTAAATTAGAAATGTTACTTTCTCAACTAACTGTAATAATAAATTGGGAAAAAAGATTTAAAAGACTATAAAAATCTATAAATGCAAAGTGATTTTTAGGATTTGGATTTGGGTTGGTGCAGTGTTGTTATCATAAACCTCAACTAGAACTATTAAAAATAAGTTGGAGTGAAATATAATAGAAAAAAAGAATAATTTAAATAAAATAAACATTCATTGAAATAAATTAAAGTAACAAACATTTTTTTGTAATTTGAAGTATTAACATTACTAAAATTAAATAAAAAAATAAAAAAATATGAGTGTGTTTGTGTGTGTATATTATACATAAATGTAGATATAATAGTATATGAAGAATTAATTTGCAAAAACTGATAACTATTTTATTTAATAATGTTTTTCATTGTGCATTCCAATTAATCTGAATCAAATGGCAGATGTTAAAAAAAAATAATAATAAAAAAAAGAATACAGCTTACTAACAATAAAACACAAAAAATATGATAACAGCATAGAACAAAGACAAAAACCAGTTATCTGTTATTGCAAATAAACTCTTGATAATATAATAGTATATTAGTAATACTGAAATAACATTGGACAGTCTGAACTCATTATAATTAACAGGCAATTTCTCCCAAAGTGCTTCTTTCACATTCATCAGTTATTTCATTTTCAATGCAATAACATTTCAGACAGTAGTAGACGAATCAAAATGACTATAACAACACATCAGTTTTTCTGTATGCCTAATGGTGTGTGAAAACGTTTCTATCATTCAGTCATTAAATACCGTGGCCTCAGGGATTACAATACACATGACGCTTAGTATACAATAAACAATAGACATATGTCATGAAGTCCATTCCTCTGAAGTGAATGAACGTCACTATATGTGTTGATCTCCTGCTGCTGCTGTGTTTTCTCCTTCAGGACTGTCTGCCCGTCTGCCTGATGTTTGATTTGAAGGACGAGGGAGAGTCTGACCCTCGGAAACTCGCTCAGATGATGCAGAACCTGGGTGTTTTTATCAGCGTCAAACCCAAGGTCAAGCAGACAGCAAAGGTACTGCAGCACAGCTCCCTCAATGCACCTGTCACCAAAACAGGCATGCAAACAAATTCATAGACTACAACTACTCTAATACTTTTACTTCTTGATCAGAATCAGAAGAGCTTTATTACCAAGTATGTTTTTACACACAAGGAATTTGACTTGACGACATGAGCTTCCAGTACAAACATAGAGAAAAGACGTACATGATAGTAAAAAACACACATAGGAATAACACACTAGGTATTTTTTAAACTTACTCTTATTGCACAGCCAACTTTTTAATATTTATTCATGAGTGATTAATCAATCTTATGGATCCAGGTTCAATGCCAATGCTTTCTTTGTTGCGGTACATTTTTGTTGTTTTTGACTTGGTCATATTTCACACTTCACACTAATGATAAAAACAACACTGTAAAGTGTATAATAAATATACAAAATGCATAATGTGTAAAATATTATATTTTTCTCATAGAAAATGAAAGAATGTAATAATTACAACTGATGTCATATACAAATACATAAACAATATTCAAATATGGTGTACTATTTTATTAATATGATATTATTAAACAAATGATATATACTTATAAAATGGTAATGTTGATTAAAAACACGTGCTACAGTGATGAAAAAGTTGCTCACAAATTAAAACAAGGGAAATCACAAAACTCTATAAAGCGTAAGTAGTTTCATGTGTTTGAATGGGTGAGTCCTTATTTTGTATTAAAGATCTTGTTAAAATGTCATTTAACAATTTATTTGGTATTGTTACCTTTTTACAACACAAAGGAGTAAAAAAAAAAATCAATGCTGAATCAACAACTGACATGTTTTTTTCAACCATATTTTGGTTGATTTACTTGTTTGCTCATCATATCTAATTTTATTTTATAATCATGTTTTTTTTTTTGGCATATGATGTGTTAAACGGTAACTCTTAAGCTCATCACATATCATTTTATTATATTGTATTGTTTTTTTTGCATATGAGGTGTTCAGTGATAACTCTTTAAAGTGTCTGTTTCCAGTCGGTGGTTGTTAAGGGTTTGGAGAGGAACATCTGCAGTCTTTATGAGGCCAGACGTCTGCTGCTGGGCATGGACTACACTGAGGTTTCTATGACGACCAAGAATGTGTCTGAGGTGACGACCAAGAGTCCAGTGGACCCTCTGGTGGCCAATAATGGAATCACAAGCTACTGGATTAATGTACTTTTGCAGCAGCTGCGTCTTGCTGAGACAGGTGTGTGTGTGTATGTGCACTTTATCCTCTTTAGTTTCACTCATGCTTGTTTGTTCTGCTAAATAAATGTAATGTTTTTTGTATGTGTCAATCTTCAGGTGCTGATTCCACTGTTGGCTCTCTCTTTGGAAAGCCCCGCCCCTTGCCTCCTCCTGGATTGGCTGTTTCCTCAGAAGACGGACGGATAGGAATCAAAGGAGTGGAATCTAAATTAGAAAAGGTTTGAATCACCATGAGGTTTATGACGGGCATACTAGTGTATATCACCTCTCTAGAAAGTGTTTGAACATTATTATATATTATGTGACATTTTTAATGTATTAAATTACTAAAATATTTATTAGAATAATTTTAATATGAAAGTATTAGTTCTGTCAAGCGATTCATTGTGACTAATCGCATTCAAAATAAAAGTTATGTATGTTTACTGTGTTTACATATTAATTATGTAAAAATAATACAGTACACACATACAGTATGTATTGAAAATATTTACATGTGCATATATTTATATTAATGTTTTTATATTATATGTAAATATATTTAATATATAAATAGCATATAATACTTTCTATATAAACATGTATGTGTTTGTATTTATATATACATTATAAATTTACATGGTACACACTCATGTATTATGTGAACAAAAACTTTTATTTGGGATGTGACAGCACTAGAAAATATATGAAATAACATCTTAAAATTGTGAAGTATTTATACATTTGCTGCTTTTAATTTTTATGCTGATTTAAATAATATAAAAATATTATTAAATATGAATATTATTCATAATATTTATTGTATTAAAGTAAAGAGAATTAGAATCAATTTAAAATACCAACAAAACTAAATTTTAGGTTCATTATGATCAATAGAATTGATAATAATAATTTTAATAATAATAAATTAATCATCTTAAATAAAGTAATTCTGCATTTTTACATGCAGTTTTTTCTGTAAAAATGGCTTAACATTTGGCAGTCCAATTAATGAGTTAAATTATGGTTGATGTTTCCAGGATTTCCAGTTCCTTTGACACTTTGGAAATTTAAGAAATGGAAAGTCTTGTTGAATGCATTGTACAGTGATATACAGTACAGTATCTCAAACAATTTATAAAAGATGTTTAGTTGTAGTTGTATAGAAATATATAGGATCATACTAACTGATCAGCTGATTGTACAAACTTATATACTGCTTATATACCCTCAATTTAAATATGCATTTAATAAAATGCTAAAGGACTGTAAATGACATTGATTGACTGTAAACAATAAACAGAGAGAAAGCTTTTTTATATTAAGTTGATAATGATGTTGTAATTGTATCAGATTCTAGAGACTGAGGATCAGCCGACACAGTCAGAGACGGAGGCCTGCGTCACGCCACATGCAGAGGTCACAGAGGTCAGAGAGGTCATCGCCAAGCCGACTGTCTCATCGAGGAGAGGCAGCCAATCAGAGGCCTCGAGGGAGCTGAACCCACCGCTCACGCCGGAGAGGTAAAAGCCTCTGTCCTGAACAGACAGTCAGACGATGCTCTGGATTCTGGTCTAGAATATGATTTACAGCACTGAATGAAGCTCTGTCTGTGTGTGTGTGTGTGTGTTTCAGGTCAGTGAGAGTGGAGGTGGATGGTGTTTATTTGAACAGAGACAGACGCTGTAGTCTGAGAATATTCCCATCTGTGGATGCTAATAATGAGGTAAAGCCCTTTCACATTTTTTAAATGAAAACAAAACTGCTTGCTGTAAATGTATTGGATCCGCTGTGTGAAAGACTCTTATCAGATTTAGCTCTCGGTTCGCATAAAATAAATTTGTCTTACTGGGTAATTAAAACCGTTTTTGCTTAATGTTTATTTGAACAGGATCATGAATATGAGAGAAAGAAGCTTCTGGCAACTCAAGGTCTGTATGTTTTTTATTGTAGGACTTAAAACATTAGTGTGAAAAGATGATTGATAATGTTATATGTCATGTATCATATCATATGACATAATATAGTATATTAAAATATATATTATATAGGATATATAATAGAAATGATGAAGCATATTTTAAAACAACTTTTTTGCAGTGTACCTTTGTTTTATGATAATTAAACACATTTTTATTTATTACTACTAAGTCATCTAGAAATATATAAAATGGTGTTTCATTAGAATATTATTAAATAAATGTATATTATATATAAAATATTAATATATAAAATGTTTTATTGTATTAGAAAATACTGTGTATGTTTTTGTCTTTATTATAATTTTATATATATTTTTATTTTTAAAGAGTATAATTTATGCACTTTCGTATGACCTGTATATATTATGAATATAATATACTGTTTTGAAAATAGTAAATATTAAAAAAAAGTCATATATTGAAATATATATATGAAAATATTGATTTTACTTATAAAGTATTTATACATCACGGGTGAATGTAGGTATTATAAAAAGAAGCTTCTGGTAATTTGAGGTTGTTTTTTTTATTAATTTAGGAAACATCGGTGTTAAATTTGTGTGTTTGTGCATCATTTTCAGTGTCTCACATCAAAGTATAATCTTTGTGTGATCACATGTGGTGATGAAAAGCCTTAAAGTTGAGTGATTTAAGTTGAGATTGTTATTGTGGGCTGTGGCTAGATGGACTCGTGCCGCCGCAGGCTCCATCTATTTGGCATTCATCATGCTGTATAAAGCTCAAAATGGATTAAAGAGCTGGAGTGTGCCAGAGAGGTGATATAGGGGAGCCATTTAAGCGTTACGCAGTGCCAGAGACGGTGATAGAGGGACCCATTTCAGAGTAACACGCTGCCAGATTTATAATGGAGTGCAGCCACTCCACCCACTGAATATGCAGACAGATGAACAGTCACACACACACACAAAAACACAGAGAAACTGACATCAGATCATATGAGACATCTAATGACATCCACTACGTTCATCTCTTCTGCACTTCGTTAACTGAGATACAAAGAATATTTGCACTTCAATTATACTTTAATTTAAAAACAATTACACTGTGAGAAAATTGAGAGTAGGAGTGTTCACTTTTTTTTGGTGAATTTCACCAAAAAATGACTAAGAAACAACAAATAAATACTTACATAACAATTAAACATGAGATTTGAAGTAAAAAAACTGAAATAGAAATGTAAAAATATATAAAATATATGTGTGTGATGTAGTGTGCTAATAGGAAAAATATATAATTATACATATATAAAACTATATGCATGTAATTATTTAGAATTATTTGTATTAATATATAACGTTATTAAAAATGTATATATGTGTATTAAAATATATTTAAAAATGTATTTATTTGTAAAGCATTCATACATCCTAAGTATACTTAAAAAAAGAAAAAAGAAACATGCTTCAAGAATTGGCATCAAAATAAGATTGTCTGTATATATTTTCTGTATAAATTTTAAGTTTAATTAAATTTTTAGTAATTTTATTGTGTATTATTTTATAGTGTCTTTATATTTCTTATTCATTTTTATTTTTTAGTTATTTTAGCACTTTAAGTTTAGCTAAAAAATGAGAAAATATGCTTTGCCAACTAAATGAAAGGAAATAAGTAACATTTATTATTTTCATTTATTTCTGTTAACATTTATTTTAATGTTTATTTTATTTACATTTTTTAATGGTCTTAATTTCAAATATTTGTTTTAGTTAATGACAGCACGGCTCTACACACTCCAGAAACTGATATAGTGACTTTTAAACAAAACTTCCATTTAAACCACTTCATTCTCACACACATACACACACACACACACACACACACAGAGAGAGAGAGATGTGGAAAGGTAGCAGCACATTCTTCTGCATGACTGCTTTTGATTAAGTTGCTTAATTAGGTGGCAGGTGTTTAATAATGCAGGGGGATACACACACACACACACACACACACTTACTTTAATTAGAGCTGCTGTTGTATGCCAGTGTAAATCTGGATGTGGTTCTGAGCGTGTTATGTTTCCAGGCATTCACAATTTTTTGTGTGGGTTTCATAATGCCTGTGATTTAATCTGTGAAACCTGTGTGTGTGTGATAGCCATGCAGCAAAAGCCTGTGGTGACAGAGGTTCGAACCCCTACAGACACCTGGAGCGGCTTGGGCTTCTCAAAATCAATGCCCACTGATGCTGTCAAAGAGCTGAGAGCCATGAGCCGCCGCTGCTACAGACCGTACCACAACCAGCAGGTACACACATCAATATTTAATGCACATTTATGCATTTAGCAGACACATTCATCCAGACTGACTTAGGAGCCAGCAATATTCAGCTCATTCCACCAGAGCGAATCAGAGAGAGTGCCACATTATGCCACATTACGAAAGAATAAGAAAGATTTAGCTTTCTTAATGAGGAAATATTATAAACTTTTGTTTTTATACAAAACTAATTTGGCTTTTCAAAACATGTGCGTCAAAACAGTAGCATCACAGCAGTGAGTTTTTCATCAAAAAACACCACTCTTTTTTTTTACAGTTTCCACAAAAAATATGAACAGTTTTAAACATTAATAATAATGTTTCTTGAGCATATTAGAATGACTTCTGAAGGATCATGTGACACTGAGGACTGGAGTAATTTTAGAATAAATTCACTCAAAAGCACATTTTACATATACATAATGCAGCCTGGGTGAGCAGAAGAGATTTCTTTCAAAAACGTTGATTGACGTTGATCTTAATTATTATTCTTTTTCGTTTTGGTGTTTTGACATCTCTTTCTAACATATAAATGAGCAGCAAATGTGTCATACAGGTTTGGAATATATGTAAATAATGTCAAAAGTTTCATAGACTTCTTTCAAAAACATAAAAAATCTTAGCGACCACAAACTTTTGAACAGTATTCTTATCCTTGCTGTAGCAATAATGGAATGAAGTTCATCACAGTTATGTTTACATGAGCAACAGCTCATTTCCCGAGTGTAAACATTAAATGCAAGTGTGTGTGTTTTTGCTAAATGACAGACTGCAAAATTACCCACCTGTGTGAGGAAACTAGTGTGTGATGGGTTTATGAAAAGATTCATTTCTGATCAGTTGAATACAGTGAGTCTGTACACAAACACACACACACACGTGTCATTCAGAGCAGTGTAATCATGGAGAAAAGTCTCTTAACTCCAATCACAGACGTGTATGAGCACACAGTGAGCAGCACATCCCCGTTCCCTTCACTTCCACCCTCATTTCCTCTCCGCTGGGATAATGAGACTCTCTCAATTAAAGAGCTCAATGGAAGCGGTTTAGCGCCGCACTGCAGCACTGATTGAATCTGTTTTTGATTGTTACTGCTGTTTGAATCACATTATTTCTGAGAATAAGTGAAGCCCTGTGAAGAAAAGTTATTGAAATCTTTCTTTTGTGCTGTTCGTAAAGGGTGGCTCGATCAAAGTTGAACCTTTTGTCATCATTTACTCAAACCTGTATGACTTTCTGTCTGCTGTGGAACACAAAAGCTGATCTTTGCTGCTCTTTTCAATGTAATCAAACCATCAGTGATCAGGAGAGGAAAAAAGAGGAATAATCAAAATTTTCAATGTTTTTGAATTCTTACCAAAGCTGCATTTATTTGATTAAATAAGTAATATTGTGAAATATTATTAAATGAAAAAAACTGTGTGAATATATTGTAAAATGTAATTAATTCCTTTGATCAAAGCTGAATTTTCAGCATCATTACTCCAGTCTTTGGTGTCACATGATCCTTCAGAAATCATTCTAATGCACTGATTTGATGTTCAATAAACATTTCTGATTATTATCAGTGTTAAAAACAGTTGTGGCTACTTCATATTTTCGTAAAAACTGATACATGTAGTTCACCCAGAAATTTTAATTCTGTCATTAGTTACTCACACTCATGTTGTTTCAAACCCGTAAGACCTTCGTTCATCTTCGGAACACAAATTAAGCTATTTTTGAGCCGTCTGTCCCTCCATAGACAGCAATACAACTAAAATTATCCCAGTCTAAGAAACGTAGTAAAAACACTGGTAAAACAGTCCATGTGACTTCAGTGGCTCAACTTCAGTTTTGCGGCACTAGGAGAATTTTTTTGTTTTTGCAAAATAAAAACAAAGATAACATAATTTAAGTCTCCCATGACTTACACTCTAAAGTGGCAGAAGACGTATCACAATGTGAGCGTACCTTCCTCTAGGCGCAAACCGCTGCAGATTACATTCATGAGCGTGCTTTCACCCGGATGTAAACAAGGCTGAGCATGTCAAATACGTTAAAGCATGCGTATGCGCTGCACTGTAATACACTCTAAAATAATGGAAGACGTAAGTCAGGGGGGAAGGATAGTAGAGTTAGATTGTTATTTTTGTTTTCTTTGTGCAAAAAAAGTATTCTCGTAGCATGGAAAAACTGAAGTTGATCCACTGATGTCACATATTTACCTGTTTTTAGTACGTTTCTGGATCTGGGATCATTTCAGTTGTGTTGCTGTCTATGGAGGGTCGGATGGCTCTCTGATATCATCAAAAACATATTAATTTGTGTTCTAAAGATGAACAAAGGTCTTATAAGGTCTTATTTGGGTCAACAAACATTTTAAATTTCAATAGAAAGTATAAAAACTTAATTAGAAAGTACAAAAGAACAGCATTTATTTGAAACATAAATCTTTTGTAACTTTGTAAATGTACTGTAACTTTTTATCAATTTAATGTGTCCTTGCAAAAGAAAAGGAATGGTAGTTAACACTGTAAACTGTTGGGGCTCTAATTATATTTTACAGAATTTCCTATTTCATATTTTTAGAATTGAGGTGAGTGGAAGAGACATAGACTCTTAGAAATAAAGGTGCTTCAAGATGCCATAGAAGAACCTCTTTGTCTATATGGTTCCACAAAGAGCCTTTAAGATCTGAAGAAGCTTTCTAAAAAAGTAAGAAAGAGATGGTTCTTTAAAGAACCTTTGACTTAATGGTTCTATATGGAACCAAAAATGGTTCTTCTATGGCGTTGCTGTGAAGAACCTTTTTAAGCACTTTTATTTTTAAGAGCATACAGAAGTAAAGCTTGCTGTGTCATATTTAGGCAATGGTTCTTTTCAGATTTATTATTATAATAATAGTTTCCCAGAAGAACAGAAGTTGTTTTCATTTCAGATTTTTAATAAGATTTTGTCTGGTTGTAGTCGTGGAGTTCACAGAGTGGAAAAGAACGTGGTTGGAACGGCAGTGACTCAGAAAACTGGAGAGAAAGACGTGGATCTTTGTCTTCATCCCCACCTCCATCATCATCCTCCTCATCCTCATTCACTCCCTACAGTCTGTCAGCATCCCGAACAAGCAAGTGTGCTGCTAAACTCACCGCTCTGCTCTTTAATTGCAGAGGGTGTGACATATCTTGTTTAATTAGCAGTAACGATTAAATTAGTTGAGCTGCTCATTACACAATTTAATTCTGCCAGCAGCTTTATTTCAAGGTGAAACAATCACTTATGCTAAAACACATCAAGATTTAGGACCTACTGGGAAATTAAAATATTACGAGCCTCTCATTTCTGACCTTTGACCTGCAGCTGAGGGATACCTGACCGGCTCCGAGGGCGGGGCATCCAGACATTTGATTGGCAGGTCTCCCAGTCCCTCCTACGCAGACGATCTTATTGAGTTACTGGCACAGCTGGGTTTGGAGAAGTACATCGATATTTTCCAACAACAGGAGGTAAATACGCAACCCACACACACACACGTCCCAGACGGCACACCCACAGACGCCCACACCGCTGTTGTCTGATGAGTATCTGGCTCTGAGC
>JAUMHE010000063.1:4587729-4605946 GCA_032359235.1 Enteromius mattozi | reverse complement strand
TGAAAATTCTGTCATCATTTACTCACCCTCAAGTAGTTCCAAACCTGTATGAATTTCTTTGTTCTGCTGAACACAAAGGAACATATTTTGAAGAAAGTTTGTAACCAGGCTGTTTTGGGTCACCGTTGACTTCCAAAGTATTTTTTTTTCCTACTATGAAAGTAAATGGTGACCCAAAACAGCCTGGTTACAAACCTTTTTCAAAATATCATACAGGTTTGGAACTACTTGAGGTGAGTAAATGATGACAGAATTTTCATTTTTGGGTGAACTATTCCTTTAACGATATGACAATAGTTTTTCTCAAATCAAACAGTAAAAAAGCTCATGAAGTGATCTCTCTTTTAGAGATTGTTTATGTTTATGCACTCATATTGTGAAGTGGCAGAGGCTGAAAACACCACTAGCGTTGCACGCTTCAGTATGGCCATATACACTCTGCAGATAAATCCGGTTGTCAGATCACCTTTTACTCCTTAATAGCATTCTGTACACACATAATTCACTGAAATATGGAAGTGACAACCACATTCGGCAAACACATTAATTCCCAAACAATTCAGGTAGTGACAACAGCATTTACACAAATTCTATGCAGTGTGTATGGAACCAAACTAAACAACTAGTTGTTAATAACGTATTTGATCGTGGATCAGAAATGTGTCTTCGTCTATATGCGAGATGCAAGAAAATAACAGAGTTATTTTAAAAGAAGTTTTAGCACATTTTGACAGAGTTAGTTGTGCTCTCGAGCCCTGGGGTAGTGTCAGTGTTGCCAGATCTTATTAGGAAAAAACCCCAACAACAAACAAGGACAAGCACAAAAAAGCACAAAAGCACTGAAACACCCAAATGCTTTAAGTTTTATAATGCACAAAAAAATGATATATCTCATATCCGCAACAAACCACTTTATTAACTCCATAAAGTGCCTATATTTATGAGCTATCTTTATGATACCAAATGGCTAAATACTTCTTCACTTCTTCAAGGTGCCAACATGTTACAAATGCGGGAGTGACGGCTGTTCCGAACACACTTGGAATGATAATTTATGTGACTCACTTCTGGCATATAAATACGGTTTTCACTCCTGAAACTTGCAGGTTGTATGTGGCCTATGTGTAGTAAACAAAACTGTGCATCTGAAATATAAACTAAATAGGTGTAAAGATATCATTATTTCCAAAATATGGTCTGGACTAAAAGCCCTAATGGTTGCTTTTTAGTAACGCTTGCATGTGACTGCCTGCTTGCTCTATGTAGAAGAAACCCTGCTAACTGACCCATACCTCTGAACAGAAATGTAAAATCTGCTGGTCATTCTCTCTGTGGTGCATCAGACAGTGATCTGTGTTAATGTGTGTGAGGGAATGCTTTTATTGACAGGGCTGGAGACACACTGCCGATCAATCAATCAATCGGCCGCTTGAAAAGTGAGCAAAGTCCTACTGAGAGACCCATATCACATGGGTGTGTGTGGGAGTGTGGAGGTTAGCCTCTTCCCAGGATGCAATGCACTTTAATAGCATGTTAACTGTGAGTTCAGGTTTGAGAGGTTTAAACACCAGAGGAAAGGCCGATCTCATGTAAAGCAGCGAAGGAGAAATAAAAGAGCACAGCCATTACTTTAAAAACATCTTAAGAAATCAACGCACAGTCCAAATGTCAGCTCATTTAGTCAGAAAAGGTTTGTTTATTTCATATTATGATATTTCTGACATGTATTTGCTATCTACTGCCTTCATGTGCATGTCTGAACCTTCAGCTTTCACCCTGTCAGTGGGTTTAGCAAGTGAAAGTGAGTATTTTCCTGCATGTGTCTGTTTAACAAGCTGTTTGCATCTTAAAGTAAACAGAACAAATTTGTCTGTCCATATCATTAAAGGAGGCACGCGTGTTTTACTGGATGGCGAAGGTTTTTCCAGCTCGCTGAATGGAGGATTTCTCTCTGTGTGGGTGACAGTCTTGTCAGATGGTTGCAGCATGTCTTTGATGGGAGAGAGAGGCAGAAGTTGTTATCCGTCAGTCTGGTTTATTGTTTGTTTGTCTTCAAGATTCGGCTGTTTTTCTGTCTCTTTTTTAACCTCCACCTCCGTCTTCCTCTCTCACTGTATTCATCTTGCTCTGATTTATCATGTTGCCTTGTGCTTGTGTGAGTGTGTAGTTCAGGTCACTTATAACATGCTTTCGGGAAAGCATCATGCCTTCCAACCATCTTTCCTAACTTAATGAGAAGCGCTTATAAACTGGCTGTTGTCAGCAAAAGAGAAACTAAGGTCACTCTGTAGTTTTCTGCCAAAATTTAAACTTGATGGTTTAACATTTGAAAACTGAGAAATTAAGACAGCAATTATTATTATTGTAGTTTTACACCTATTTAATAATAATAATAATAATAATAATAAATAACAACAACAATAATAATTTTCTCTTTTCTATTTTACAGTTAAATATTACAATAAACATATAAAAACTAAAAAGATATATAACAACAACAATAATAATAACAAATTATTATTGCTGTTGTTATTTTTTTTGTGGTTGTGGTTGTTACAGTTAAATATTGCAATAATATTTTTTAATAGTATTTAGTAGTAATGGCAGCAACAACAATAATTATTATTATTATTACTATCATCATTGTCAGTAGCCTAGTTTATACCAGTTTTTACGCTGTTTTGTTATCGACAAAGAGAATTTGCGTAAAAAAGTATTTGTGAAATTTGCTGTCTCAAGCCTGTTTCCATCCAACTGGCCTTTTACTGATACAATGGTGTGCGTGATGACGTAATCCTTAAAAAAACGAATTGTTGCATAGGTTTTGGTGTATCGCAAAAAAAAAAATTGCTGTTTCCATACATAATTTCACCTATTGCACACATATGCAAATTGTCTGTTCTTAATCCATTTGATAAAAAAAAATAGCCCATTATTAAATTATACAGGCTTACATAAAAATAACAAGATTAATGAGTTTTCATGTTTTTGTACTTTGTTATAGACTATTTAGATACTCCAGCATCAAGCAATAGGCTATTCATAAGCAGGTACAGTTGTATTATTGTTTTTTTTGTTTTTTTCTTTTACTTTTAGACTGTATTGGAAATTGGAACGGGTTATTTTATTTCTCCTAACCAACAAGATTATGCTAAATTACAGTTCAATTAAATTTGAATTGATACGTGGCTGTGACCCATAAAATAGCTTAATTTGTTTCCAGGGATTCATTTTATACGCGCAAAAAGCATCATAAACATTCACATCATGCACAGAGTTTGTGCGAACAGAGAAAAACATTAGCTATAAAAGAAAAAAAAGGCCCATATGCCAAATATATATATTTTTGTAAATAAATAATAAATTAACAAAACAAACAAAAAAAAACAACAACAAAACAAGTAGCAGCCTTTATGCATAATTTCAGTAAATTTTTGTGGTGCGCTTTTGAAAGCGGCATACAATAATTTAACTGGTTTTTATTGTGAATGTACACAAATAAAAAAATATTTAGAATAGTTTCGAATAATGTCTTATTCTTGAACGAGTATAGTAAGCTGTTTCCTCTTTTATAAGGGGGAAACATCAAGTGATCCTGCCGGCGCCGCACACAGGTACGCATTAAACTATAATATCCTGAACAAAATTAGGCCTAATAAATTTTAACTTTTAAAGTATTAAAAAGAAACATCAAATTAAGATATTTATGTTTGAGAGGTAACTCATCTTTTTACCATATTTAAAATTTTAAATGCAATAATATTATGATTTAATGCACTTAAGGTGCTTTCACACGAGCAACACCACGAACACGGATGCTGCCAATAGGATATTTCTGTCATGAGACACTACATTTATTTGCGTTAAGGCCATTTTCTCGACAAAAGATGTTTCCAAACTATTTTGTGTGACATTTGAAGTATCGATATAGAATTTATGCGCTAAAGTTAAACGGAAAAAGACTAGACCAGACTGAAAACAGTCAGAGTTGTTTCAACTGAAAGAAACTTGCACTGACTGATCTTAAAATATGTCAGTGCCTTTGTTTTGTCTTAAGATGCACACCAGTAATGCTTTTTTTTCCAAGGCACATTTATAAAAAAATACCTAAATGTGCTAATAAAAACTATGGCCTAATTCTTACTTCTCTACTGTTCCTGAACAATAATGTGTATATATATATATATATCAGTGTATCAGTGGTACTAAAATATTATTGTTCAGGAACACGGGAGCAGCGTTATTTAATCAGTCTAAAGTTGATCCATGAATCCATGAAGACCACTTTTTAGTAAACATCTCCAATTGTTAGTAGCATCCTTTCATTAAAAACCCTATGTATGACGTTGATCTGGCTAAAGGAAAGTTTAACGTTCTCGTCATGGAGGTCTCACTCTCAGGCTCAGCAGGAGATGAATTAATGATGAGGAGTGTTTAATGAGGAGGTGAGACAGTGGAGTCCCTGCTCCTAGAGAGTCCAGCGTTCAGCTCTCCTCCACAGAGACGCCAACAGATTTCTCGCCTGTCTGCCGTTGAGTTATCACCCCTCTAGGGCTGGAAACTGCTGATTCTGGTCTCTGACTCAGACACTTCTCGTACTGTATGCTCGGACTGCATGTCATCAGTAATTAGTGATGCGTGAAACGAGTTGTCAGCCGGACGCCATCAAACAATCCTGAGAAACAGAGAGCGAGAAAGAGGGAATTAGAGCAGTAAGATGGAGAGAAATGGAGGATGAAGGTGCGGGAAAATAAGAAGCAGTGATAGATGATCAGTCAAGCACCTCATACAGTAGGGAGTTTATTATGCTGCTTTAGTACTTCCGTGCGCTAGTTTGAATATGTGCGCTAGAGACAATTTATCTCCTGCTGCGTGCAAATACGCCAGCGCTTTTTCATTTGTAGGAGGAAATATCGAGAGCAAAGATGGCAGAAATCCACTTAGCTAAGATAATACATTGACCAGAGCAGAATGACGGTAAGGCTTTGTCATGCAGTTTACAGCACAATAGTTTTATTAGCTTACATGTGAAAGCGATGGAGACACGTGGAGCACTGAAAAGAATTTGCTCCAATTAAACACAAAAGTGCTTTTCAAGAAAAAAATGAACTGGATTATCCAATGTGGCTGTTATTCCATGATAATGTAATATATACTGTAAAGCATTTTCTGTATGCAAACAACATGCAACTCACATGTACAGACAATGATGTAGTGCATGGAACTGTTACAAAACAAACCTGTTTCTCCCTATGCAGTATACAGTATCTGTTAAACAGCTGCTCAAGCTCACTCAAAAAAGCAGACAGACAAAGCTATTCATCAGGTCAGTTATGACAAAAAAAATTTAACTGATTTAAACTGATTAAAACTTGCAGACTGAATTGAATGTGACTAGGAAAACACTGGTAGGTGCAAGAATATAGTTTAGTCGTTCACATTAGAAGCCATATTTTATTTGAAAGGCATCACAGAAGTAACAGAACTCATGATGCTCCAGGAAATCCCCAATATGGACAGAAGCATCCAGCCATTTCTGTAACTGAGTAAAAAGAGGCAATTTTTTAACTGATCAAACATTAAGACAATAAACATACAACGCAACAGTATATGTTTTATCTCTGTTCTTCAAGCAACCGGCATAGTCTTTTTTACAGTATAGAGTATATTTTCTACAACCTTCTGTAATAGATGAATTAGCTAAAACACAAAATTATTAATTCATCTATCAATCTATCTATCTATCCAGCTGCTTGTTTATTTATTTACAGTGTAGTATTACCTAATTATAGTGTCTTATTTCAGAATCCAAGTCCACATTGAAATGCAGTCATTTATTTGAAATCTGAATAATTTTTTGCAGCAGAGGCAGAATTCACCGGAGATCTTTGGCAACAGTTGGAGCATCTTTGTGCTTCTGGAAACAGATTTCCAGCTCATTTGTTAGTATCATGTATTACACAGAACAGATGTCAGTGTTATGATAACCAGTAGAGATGCACACAAACATATATGCAAGGGTGAGTTTACGGATGTGCTTGCATGGGAGTTATGTCTATGTATGACCGCATACAGTTTTAAAATTATTCATTCGTCAAAATTTGTATGCACTCATAAATAGAGATTACATTTGTAATGAAAGTCCATGCTCTCTTTCTTTTTATGTAGAATCTCGCAGATGCTTTAGACGAGTCTGAGTGAAGTGTCTCTGTTTTCAAAGTATATCTGACACTTTCTTTTATCTGTCTCATCTCGTCCACCAGCTTTTTTCTCTCTCTTTGTCCGTTTTACTTGTTCTTTTACAGGAACCTTTGTAAGGATGAAAACACAGCACAAGGTTGTTTCGAATATCACAGGATGAATCTCAATTCGTACTAAACTATAATTTTAGATTTTATGGAGAACATGTAAGTAGTGCTTGCCTGTGTAAAGCCATAAAGATCTTTTCTAATCCCACAAGTGAAATCAGAAGTATGATCGCCTAGTGATATAACAGTGAAGTATACTCTATAGCCTACTTTGTATTATGTAGTAGAAGTATGTGAATTGGCATTCAGGTGTCCCATAAGATCCCTCGTTGTTGTGAATAGCTAATGAAATCACAGTTACTTTCAGACAGATCATTCTTTGACCTTCACTGTCAGACTGGTATCTCACGCACAAACATGATTGTACACGCTGATTTTAGCATTGGATCTCAATGGGAGGGGTTTCATGCTGGATGACTGACAGCTTCTATGCTGAGATTATTATAGGATGTGTGTAGTGGCACTGCGAGACTCCACATTAGCTGAATTTGCTGGAATAATAATTAGGTTTTTTACTACCAAAAGAAAGTGATGAGTAGAACTGTGCATTCACTGTTTAGCACTTTCAAACAGTCGCATGGTAACTTCTAAAAAATGTGTTTTAGATTTCAGTGGCACAGCTTCTTCCTGTTTGAGTGGCTGGCAAGTTTGACTGTGAGACTAATGATTCAATTTGTTTACTTGTATTATGCTGCAAAAATATAAATATATAAAATATATAAATATATAAATAAAAATATATAATATAAATAAAGGAACAAGTACATACTCATAGTTTTATACTTTTCCCCAAAGTTCTGCCACGATGCGCACACACACACACACACACACACACACACACAAACGCACATGCACATAAATATTAAGCCGCAAAAAAAGGCTATTTAAATATGAATTCTGTGTTTCTCTGTGTTAAATAATATCTCCAGAGCTGCTCTGAGAGTCACTTCACGAGCATTTGACCATTTCATTTTTGAGGGATAATCATGCAATATGTATTCAATGTTTTTAATTGTAATGTTAAATCCCATTTTTTCCAATTACATTTGTTTAATTTTCATTAATTAACAGATTAATTAATGTTTAATGCTTAAATTTTTTTTATAAATGCACAACAGAATTTCTGAGGAAAAAAATCATAGGGCTATTGTTAGAATACCCTAAAAAAACAGATACAATTTACTCACCCTCAGGCAATCCAAGTTGTCTCTTATTGAGATTTTGAGAAATTCAGCCGAACATTTAATGTCTTATGAAGTGAAAAGCTGCATGTGTATAAAAAACAAAACAAAAAACAAGATGTTTCAAAACTTCAAACAATTGCTAAAATGCAATAAAGTTCATAAAAACATTTCCTCCAGTGAAAAGTCATGTGGTCTGAATAAGAACAGACATATGCAGAAATCATGCACTGTGTACAATTTATTGATTATGTACTTGTATTTTAGCTGGAAACAGTTTAAAGTTTACTTCACAAAACATTAATGATGGACTGCAGTGGTGTGTATTACTTGTGGATTATTGTGATGTTTTTATTATCATTTTGGACTCTCATTCTGACGGCACCCATTCACTGCAGAGGATCCACTGGTGAGAAAGTGATGTAATTCTACATTTCTCCAAATCTGTTCCCATGAAAACGCCCTAATTTTATATTATATGGACCGAGTGTGAGGGCATTTTCAGCAAATTATTTAATTATTATTGTTTAATCCTTTAATTGTCTTGTACATTCTTTTTATTTGCTTTTCTGAATCAAATCTGCTTTTAAAAGGGCATTATTGTGTATGTATCTCCACTTTGAATTCCACCAGTAGACCTTCTAAGTTCGTTTGGGACGCTCATTTCAACAATGAAATAATATTTTGGACGGATTGTTAGCACATTTGGATGCACTGGAAGTTCTTCAGGATACAAGAAGCTGCAGTGAGAGCATTAGTTCTGATCGCACAAGAGCTCTTGGTCTGATATAAGCAGGATGTCTGTGCAGCTTAACCGTACGGCAGGGACTGCCAGAGATCAGTTGCTCTCTCTGTTCTGGTTCTATCTGTACTGGGGGATTCAAGAAGATTTCTGCTCTCATGAAAATCCCTGCGATTTTCAGACTGGATGTGCAGCGAGACTGGTGAGGGTCTGGGGTGACACAGAGAAATACTGGGTCAACTGGATATAGACTGATTACAGGCTGACATTTCAGAGTTCATGTGCAGCATGCAGAGTTTATGCAAATGAGTCTTTCTGTGCAGAAAACAGCCTGGATCAGACTTGTGGGACGTCCACATTACAACATCCTAATAAGACTCTTTAGTGGTTCAGACACTGTTAAAAATGTTGTTTATTTTACCACTTGGGGTAAGGCATAGCAAAAAAAGCGAAAAGAGGACATGAGTTATATAACAACTATGGCTGCACGATTAATTGTATTTTTATCGCGATAACAATATTTATGACCCACAATCAGTTATTAAAGGTGCGTTAGTTACAAGTTGATGTAAAAGAGGCAGTTTAATTTTATTTATTTACACAGCTATATTTATATTTATTCACAGCTAAGAAAAACTCTCCATTCTAAACATGTTTGGTTTGTTTGTTTTTCTTTATTTGTGGCTGTAAAGTGCAATAAGAATACACAAGTGAATAAAAGTTCATTACCAAAGCAATAATCGTCATTATTAATCATGATAAAAATTTTGAGCAAAATAATCGTGATAATCATTTTTTCTGTTATCGTGCAGCCCTAATAACAACCATACTATTACTGTATTGCATAAAAATTTAACAGATCGTTAAATCAAAGGTAGATTTTCTAACTTAAAAGAGAATCTTCATAATTTAACACACAATTTAAGTTTTAAAATATCACTCTGGTCTAAATGGCCAGCTATAGAGTTTTATTTTAAATTTGAATTTAAAACAGGATATTCAAACTCTAACTCTAAATTACTAACAATTTAAGTCCAAAAGATATTTTCAAAATTAAAATGCAATGTTCAAGCTTGAAGCAAAATTTACTCTAAGTCAAAGGAAGATTTTCAAAGTCTGAGTTAAGAATCTGAACATTGTATTTTAAGTCTGAAAATCTTTAGCTGTTTACTTTTGGACATTCTGTTTAAGTTTAAAAAAAATCATTTGACTTTGTTATTTGATATCTCCATAGTATTTCCATACTAAGTTGTGCTTATTTTTTGCATATATTTAAGCATTTATTTAAAACAAATTAACTGTAGCCAAATGTAGCAAAATAAGGGATTGTGTCCTGTCATGGTTATCCAGGATTATAATAAAACAAGAAAGCAGATTTATCAGTCCATTTTGTGTTAAATTGTCTTTTCCGCTTTTCAAGTTTGCTATTATCTTATCGCCACAAATGCACCGTGTACCAGTCAGTGAATATTTGCATATTCCTGATGTTCTGCTGCAGGATTATTAGAAAAGAAATGTGACTCAATGGATTGTGAAACCTTTTGTGAATTAATCTGATTACTCTACAAATTAAATGTAATTTAAATGTGTTTTACACCCAGTCTGCACAGTGAGCGAACAACGCACCGCAGCATATCAACTCTACTACTCTGCTGTTATAATGAAGGAAACTGTCCACGCTCACACTGCATTACAATCAACACGCTCACCTGCAGTGTACACTTCTTCATTCATTATAATGAAGCGTTGTGATTTTCCCATTGTCACACACTTGCCCTGCCTGCTTCTAAAACACCTGATAAACGTCAGAATTGGGCACGACCTCTCTTACCCTCTCTTTCTGCTGCTCACGCTGCTTGCACGGCCCGTCTGTAGTCTGTCTTACACTTTCTTAGAACGCCTTTGAATTTTCTACTGCTCAAGGTCTTATTCTTTTTCTTTTCTTTCTGCTTTTATGACCTCTTTCTCGCTGTCTTTCTATAGTGTCTGTAACCCTGTAAGAGTGAATTGGTCATTATCTCTGCTGCTCCCCGAGGCCACAGATGCAGACCTGTGCGTGTTTTGCAGAATCTTTAATAATTCACAAAGTGGGCGCTTCTGCTCTCCTGGGCTGTTTCATTTCATATTTTTTGCTAATAATAGCTTGTCATTGTTTGGGTGATATACTCGCAATGATTTTGCTGATGGTTTAGGATTTAACAATGTTGTGAATCACAATCATTTAAATGTGGTTTAATTGTCTTCCAAATAGCATGGTATTACATTAGAAAGACAGATGTAAGCAGGGTTAGTTGAAAAATTTACTAAAAATTAAAAACTAATGAACAAAAAGAAGCAAAAACCCAATTCTAAGTATTAATACAAAAGTAAAAAAAATACCTCAGTATAACTAAGCTTTCACTGGTTATAAGTGCATCACCGATTTTAATTATTTCAGGTAGAGTTCAATTAAATTAAGCTAGAGAGGTTCAATTAATTTCTGTCCCTCAGAAATGTTCACTGAAACCACTTTCTGGCATTTTATGCGCTTTAAAATGTTTAACATTTTAAGGTAAATATTTGCACTTTATTACTATTAATGCTTCTGTTCTGTGTGTCACTGAAAATTACTGATTAAATATTATTCTTATTATTCATCAGTTAAAAATTAAGTGAATTAATTTACTTACATTAAACATTTGAGTCTTTTTGGATCCTGTAAGTGGGAAACTAGCAATACCTCTCTTTTAAGCCATTTCAAATCAAATTCATTCAACAATTTTCAAAATATTGTCACATTTAAATCTGTTTGGCTGTACTGGCTGTTTAGTCAAACATATAAATCTTATGAATATCTCCATTTTAAGCCATTTCAGATCAAATACACAAATATAAAAGAAACTGTGAAAAGGATGAAAAAAATCCAAACAATTTTGTTTTAGCTATATTTATCACCCTGTCTCAGTTAATGTGTGTTTTATACGTAACATGCTTGTATGTAGTTTTGCTGATGGTAGGTGAACGGCCTCATGGGAGCAGCTGCTGTTTGTGGAAACGTCTCCTCTGGGAGCAGTAAGGCCTGTTTTGGATATCAAATCCATGAGGAATATCACAAGCATGTTTGGCACAGTTGCTGTTGGATTTCATGTTGTCATAGCATGACTTTCTGAACCCTGAACAGCTCTCGGTGGATTTCAACCAACAAGAACTACAAGAGCATCACTCTAAAGTCCCTGTGTGCTTTTTGATGGCCTGACATTTCCCCTGATCTTCATGCAGGCCAAGTGAAAGGCCCAGGTTAGTGTCGAGGATATCTGTGAACTTACATGTTAGTCAATGATGAGGGGATGTTTTCCTTTGGGTGCTTGTACACTAGAGCTGTTGCTCTACTTGTTTTGGTGTGAAGGCTGTTTTCTCAACTGAGATAAACTGAACTCGTTGTAAAAGACTGAGTCTGCATGAAAATGAGGGTTTGGGATTTCCAGTTACCATGTGTGCTCAACAGTTGACAATTTGTATACAATGCAGTGGCAGAAATGCACTGCCTTTGCACGCTGTTTGTGGAAGGAAATTTGGAAATTGGAAAAGTGTTTTTGTCACAAAAATTTATGCAACAAAAAGTATATATATGAAAGCTGCTCTTAGTCACTGTGATCATGTCACCATTTTATGTGGGAAAAAACAACAACTTTTGATCCGATAAACAACAAAACTCAAAGGTCTTAACAATTTACTTTTGAAGTCATTATCAGTTTCATTAAGATTTTCATCTGTAATCAAATTGCTGAATTTAATTGATTAGACATGCTTGATTGAAATGTTATTAAATCATTAAAACAGAAAAAAGTCTTAGTCCTAAAAAAAACATTTTAATTTGGGTTGCAATAAATTGTTGTTAAATTGTACAAATGTTTTTGATTAATTGTGACCCTGGTGCAAAATAAACAATCATTAGTAGCACAGGTATATTTGTAGCAATCGCCAAAAATTGTATGGGTCAGAATGATCCATTTTTCTTTTATGCCAAAAATCATTAGGTTGTTAAGTAAAGATTATGTTCCATGAATATATTTTGTTAAATTACTATCATAAATATATCAAAACGTAATTTTTGATTAGTTATATGCATTGCTAAGAATTTTCTCAGTATTTAATTTCTCACATTCCAGATTTTCAAATAGTTGTATCTCAAACCAAAGATTGTCCTACACAAATCATTAATCAGTGGAAAACTTATTAATTCAGCTTTCAAATTATGTATAAATCTCAGTTTTAAAAAAATAAACCTTATGACTGGTTTTGTGTTCCATGGTCACAATGAGATGTTTTATGTCTGATTTAATGGAAAACATAATTGGTGGACTTCAGGGGAATGCATTTAAAAAAAGTATATGATATGAGCACTTTAAGTGGCAAAAACATGAGTAAAAAAGTAATTCCAACATACAGCGATTCAGTGATGCTTCAGGGCAGTCAAAGCAATCAAAGCGAGTATGAAACCGTTACTAGAGGACAGGTAGACTGGGACCATCCTCGGTCATCTCCACTGATAGCCCTTTATTGTCCCAGCACCACAGGTGTCAATGATGGTGGGCTGAATCCACTGCTCTAATGACAGCATTCACTGGCCGCTCAGAGTCACTCTTATTGATTACTGTCACTCTCGTCCAGGTCAGATGATGAAAAGAACCTCACTGATTGGATTCCAGCATGTGTCAGCCTGACTGCATTCACATGTACCCTTGTAATGCACTTTAACACATGAGTTTATTTCAACTAAAGATATAACCATATTAATATATAATAAAAAAAAATGGCCTAAATCTTTATTTGCTATTATATTCTTCCCTTAAATGAGGGGACTGCAGTTTTTCCCATTTGGGACATGGGCGTAATGTATTTTTTTTGATGGAACAAGGGCATTGCTAGCTGTATTTTACTCATGTTCTATTACAACTGGCAAACACTTTGGATTTGCTGAAGGGTGATTGTACCAGCAGCAACAAACAGGCTTATTGTGATATTTTTTTCATTTTGTGCTCTGGGTTGCACCAAGGTAAACCAAATAGCAGCAAAACAACCAAATTTCTTATCAAATAATTGAAATAATGACAAGAGGCTTGTAAATGAGATTGAAGATCGGCAATTATGAAACTAATGGTGTGCAGTGTCATTTTAGTTAATTGTGACTAAAACCGTAACATGAAGCAAAATAAACCTTAGGAGAAATAAAATATATAAGATATATTTTATATTTAAGCTAGTTTAACTTAAAACAGTAAAATAGCAAACTGAATTCAAATAAATAAAACTGTATGCTATTATAAATTATTTATTGTTTAAAACCGATAACAAACAAATGTACTTAATTTGCAACTGAAATTAAATGAAAGCTGGAAATGTATAAATAAAAACTCATGCAAGCTATGTGTTACGACCCTCACACACTCGTTTAAAGAGGGACCCATAACATAAGAAGGACGCATGAGGCAAGAGATCAATTTAACCATTTATTATCTGGTCACGAGCTCAAGAGTCCATAATTCGACCATAAACAAGTTAAAGACTTGTTTCAAGTAAATAAGAATCGAAAAACAAAAGAGAAGAGAGACACACACACTTCGACAAACACAGATCAACACAACAAAACGGGCCTCCGAAGATGTGCACGAAGCTGGCCGGCGGCACCCCACGCCGACAGAGAGCTGAAGCTTCCTAATCAGTGCGAGTCAAACTCACTAAAAGCAATAAGAAATGACTGTGGAAGGACACATGCTGGAACGAAGAACTAAGGAAGAACCCCACACAACTCCAACTTCCACCTTATATTCCGTCCAGAGCATCCTCCTTAACCAGCAACAGGTGTATAGGGGGGGAGCTCAACCTCGGAAAAGCAAAACAACCCAATCAATCCAAGAAAAACACACATACCAATAACCAAGGATCGTGACACTATGTCTGAAATAACACTGGCCACTGAGTGCAAATGTTTTTCATCTGCTCAGTGCAGCTCATTTATATGTTTTAGAAACAATATTTTCCTCAGACTTTAAATGAATCTTTTCACGCTCAGTGATCTTGTGTTTCTGAACATGTTGGATTATGGCTATAAAATCAGCTGCTATTCATAATCAAAAACAAACTGTAACATCAGCACACACTTGGACTATCACAGCATCTTAAATGAGCATGTTGATCAAAATCAGTTTGTCACACCAATGCAATCACTTAAAGTGTTATAACATTAATTAAATTTATAATTACTCCATACAAAAGATCATTGTAAAATTAGCATTTTCAGTTTTCAGTCCAGTGGGTTTAGGTTTTGGAAGGAAGCTGTTCTTGTAGTTGGTTGCGTGGGTGATTTATGTGGAGAAATTTAATTGCAATTCTGTTTTTTGTTTCCTCTCTGTGCTTTCAACCCAAGATGTGTGTGTGTGGCTGTGTGTGCGTTCAGTCTGTTTACCTGAGAGTGTGCAAAGGTGCGTAGGTGATCCACAAACCACACACACACACTCACATAATTTAATTTAAGAATACTTTGATCTTACATAATGAAACTCTTGCACACTTTTGTGTGTGTGTGTTTATGTGGGAGTATTTCTGCAGTTTGTACTGTAAACTGCATTAATTATAAGACAAAGAAGAGATTCGTTTCTCTTCCTCTCTGTCACACACACACCCCATATATTGCGCACTTTGTGTTTTGTAGGAGTGAAATTGCATGGAGAGGCAGATTTTTTATGGACACCCCTGTGTGATGGCACGAAATCATGTGTTTTGAGTTAAGATTAAATATTTAAAGGTCCAGTAGTGCTTTTCTGCCCACGATAACAAACACGCACACCATGGTTTCCGTGATTCTTTGGTTGGACTACAGATCATTATTTCAGCATGTGTAAATTTGGCTCATTCAGGTTTGTTCGTACTGGGCAGCAAAGAAAGCTGAAGGTTTAAAAGCATGCAGGGTAATATGAGTGTGCGTTTCAATAGATCAGATATGAAAAAATGCTTTCTTAAAGTGGCAGGCTTCAATCTGATTGGCTTTTCCTCAATTTGGTCATTTTACAGTTAACAAATGATATTTAGAGATAAACAAATTTCGGGAGGAGCTCGTACGATCGGCTAATCACAGCTGAAGCTCATAATGCACCCATTACCGCAGCATCAAACCACAAAAGTCTGAGCTATTGCACCCACCGCGTGGACAACTGCCGCCAGCGAAGGTCGTTCTCTTAGTTCTGCCTCAACAGTAGGTAACTCGAACTGGAGCATTGCACCCACCGCGTGGACCGCTCCAGCAAGAGCCCCTCCCTTTCCCCTCATATTCCCAACCTACATATCTCCATTCGGCAGTACTCCCTAGCCGAATTACATACCACCTACTACATTTTTTACACCCAGACCCACACTTAAATATCTTTGTCCAGCTTCTCCTTAGCTTACACGCAAATACTATATTTTGAATTAATGAGGAAGTGCAAACTTTTTGTGTGTTATTTTGAAGCTCATTCGGTTGGCAACATGGGTTCGGCTAACTTTAAAGGTCTACAGTAAGTCAAATGTTTATTTGTTTTCTGTGTCAAGTTCATCTAACATCTTGTTTTATAGACTGCAGGACAATTAATTGCATATTTAGAAGTATGAAATATGTCATTTCAACTAAAGAAAAAAAACAAGAAAATAAAGGTTTTATTTTATATATTTCATATTTATAGTTTTGAAAAAAGTATCTTCTGCTCACCAAGGCTGAAATCATTTCAGTTTAAAAAAAGTAATTTATTCAATTGATGCAAAGCTAATTTTTAAGCTGTTTTTTGTGGAAACCATGATACATTTAATTTTTCAGGGTTTTTGGTTAATAGATTGTTCAAAAGATCAGCACTTATTTGAAGTAGAAAGCTTTTGAAACATTATTAATATCTTTACTGTCACTTTTATTTTTAATTAATATTTGACTAATAAAAATATTTACTTGTTTGTTTTTTTTAATCCTACTGACTCCAGTGTATTTGTTGAGAATATGTATTTATTCTGAAACGATAGAGCAAAATAAGATTTAGTGTTTCAGCTGAATTATGTTACTAGCAGTGTTATTTAAAAAGACAAATTCAGTCCGAACTGCCAAATGTATTTCTGGTAACACTGACGTAACCCCGAATGAGCTCACAGTTATTTACGAGAGTAATTTCCTCAGAGCTGATAAATGAGGATTTGGCTAATGCGGCTCTCTGAGTTCATGTTGACCTCTAAAGTTCTCCACACATCCAGCTTCATTTGATCGTCCGCTGATTTCTCTGAGCTCTTCTCAAACTGTGCCACTGTTGCTCTGATGGAGGATTCTTTATGTACCCAAAACACACACAAAGACTCGCTATGTGGAGCAGGACTCAGGTGACACCTCTGAATGTGTGTGTGTGTGTGTGTTTGTGAATTCTCTCTGATGCTTTTCCCGGTTGTAAAAAGCTTGTAGAACAAAATAAGCGCTAACTTCATTAGGGACCATAATCACCCAAACTCATAAATATTCACATAATCCTCGACCACAAGCCATAAATATTCATATTATTACCTTACCGCACTCATGATGTATTACACCATTACTGATGGTCTTCACTCCATCCAGATTTCTAGCTATCAATCACCTTTATTCAGCTCTCAGAGAGTATCGTCATCATCACTTTTGAGACTTTTATATAGCATTTTAGTGCTGTAATATATCACACTTACTCAGCAAGCTCCACACACGCACACACACACGCAGAAAGAGCCTTTATTAATCTCTCAGATCAAAGTAAATTCCTGTCACACTAAGCGTTCTGTTGCCATGGAAAATGAGGCTGATTGCCTTGGTGATGTGGATGCCTGTTTGCATCAGTAGCGCATAGCATCTCTTTTTCTCACTGTCATTTTTGCACCTCCTTTCTTCTTTTTGTGAGAGTTGAAGTGTCAGATCTGTCTTGTAAATAAAAGAAGATTTGTGTGATTGTGCTATTGGAATTAAAAAAATACAGCCATTAAAGTTGGGGAATAAAGTAGATGTTGTAGTAGAAACACAATGTTTACAGTTTATTGGAAAAGTTGATATTTTATGTCCTGTATTTGATCTGCATTTCATCTAAGTTTTCCATCATTTTAGTAGAATTTTAGCTATTCGTTTTAGGTTTTCATTCAGGATTGTAGTTTAAAATGTTTACAAATGTCAAATTTTGGATATTTTAGGTCCTGTAATAGGTTGAATTTCTTTTTAGTTTTTCATAATTTTTAAACCAAGTTTAGCAGTTCGTTTCATTTTTTTTTCTTTTTTAAATAACTTCAGTGTTTCCGCTACATTCATTCTAACGTGGCAGGCTGCCACACCAAAGGTCATCCCCGCCACTGCTGCAGCTTCTCACTGACAACAGTGACACAGCTCACATCATTCACGGTTGGGTTATTAGCAGAGCACTACTAATGATAATTCTACTCATTCCTGCAGGGTTTGGGCTAGTAACGCAATGACAGATGACGGAATGTATCATTTGCACATGTTTAAGTCTTGCTTATTTAAAGTCAAAGAGAACTCACTCACAGAGAGCGATGAACTAAGGAGGGGAAGAGCTTTTAAAAATTAAGCTAGTTTATGAATTTGATATTTATTGAATAGACAGTTCAGTTTAATAACAGTTCAATAAACACAAAGTTAACAGCCTATTAAGTGACTTGCGTTATCTGGCTATAATACTACTGCCGGATTTAGCTGCATTTCATCAACCAAAATGGTTTCAAATAAAGTAACAGCTCAGCTACTGTGCATCTCTAAAGGCAAACACTGCTGCGTTTTATTCATGAAAAAAAAAATGTTTAAACGAATCTAATGAGTCATTGATTCATGATTACCCATTCATAAAGACAGCAACTTGATTCATTTATGGATGAATCGGCTGTTCAAACCAAGCGGCAACCTCCCGCTCCCTCTAGTGAAACCAACACGGAAGTGATTAAAACTGCAATTCATCGACTAGCCG
>JAUMHE010000063.1:4545930-4560741 GCA_032359235.1 Enteromius mattozi | reverse complement strand
TCGACCATTTTGATTGGCTAATAGGTTTGTCACTCAAATGTCAGAGGCGGGGGAAAAACCTCAGACTCCTGAGGTTAGGTTATTCCGGGAGTTAAAACCTCAATATCGATGCGATAAAGGTTAATCGTGCAGCCCTACTCTGTACTTCCGCCTATGTCAAGCGTAACCTTTTCAGCGTAATAACATATTACGCACATGGCAGAGGAGAGCAAGGCGACTATTTGTGTTTATAAAGCGTATACATTTTTTTTTTTTTTTAAATGACCAGTCATTTCGCTAGACCCTTATTCATCATCTGGTATCATTTATAGTCCTTTGAAGCTGCGCTGAAACTGTCATTTTGACCTTCAACCGTTTGGAGTCCATTGAAGTTCACTATATCCTGGAATGTTTTAATCAAAAACCTTAATTTCTTTTCGACTGAAGAAATGCATAAGATCACAGGGGGGTGAGTAAATTATCAGGAAATTTTAATTTGAAATTGAACTAATTCTTTAACGCAGTGACATTGAAGAACTAAATTTAGCATTGTGCAAAAACTTTTTGAACCTAGAATATGAAGTTTAATGTTATAGGATTTCTTTGTTATGGTTTTCTATATGAAAACATGAAACGTCATATATCCATATATTCCGGATTAATCTGCTTCCCTGTATGTTTTATTAATAATGTATGTACTGAATTTAGTCCCCAGTTATCACTATCTATATGTTTTTTAAAAGATTTTGCATATTGTGGGCTCATCAGTTTGCTTGTAAATAGTATGCGTTATCAGTGAGGTCTTTTAATATCACTGTCTTAATGTATTAAGATTTTCATGTAAAGTTGGCGTTTGGCAAAACTTTCAGTTTGTTAATATACATTAGTTTTTGAGGTGATATAAATATTTGTAAATATAAATATATATAATTGGCAGACCTGCCCTGTAGTTGTATGTTTTGCCCTCCAGTTGAATTGGAATTTAAATTGGAATGACAATAAGTGTAATTTGCATGCTGGGAAATAGTGTGTTTTTTTTCCACCTCTTATCTAAATCCCTTACTTTCTGTATGTATGTATGTGTATATCTATCTGTCTATTTATATAATATATATATATATACATTCTGTTCCAAGAAACTTGACTTTTACTTGTGAAAAATGTTTGGAGTAATATGAATTTAACAGAATTTTAGTTTATTATGGTTATACAGTCTCTACTATCTACTACCTATTCGTGTTTGCCACCCTAATTCAAATTATTTTTAAAAAATCATTCTCACAATCCTGATGTGAATTGCATAATCAACAATTTATACTAGAAAACAACTAGTTTACTGAGAAATTACTATAAGTTTCACAAATAATTACAATAAAATTGTAAGCAATTGAATAAAATGGAAAAACTTTAAGTAGCAAAACTGAAATATTATTTTTTGCTAAATGTATTCCAGTTCTCAGTGCTTACGTCACTGAATATAATCGCACTTTGTACAGTCACAGTAAGACACTTTTATATGTGTCAAAATGTCTGATGCATTAACTGAATTGATTAAGAGTTTTTTGTTGCATGTTCCAGTAGTTTTGTAATGGCTGAGCTTTAGTGTCAGGCGTCCTTCTGCTGTCCGTCATCTGGCCTACACTCCCTGTGTGTGTGTGACAGTGCATCTGAACACACATACACAGGGGTAGTGGGTCTCAGGTGGGCCTGAACTCGTGAGTTTGTTTTGAAGTGGAAGGCAGAGACAGGTCATCACTCTCAGTTTATAGAGCAGGAGAAAGAGCTCATCTCTGCGTCTGCGGCTCTCCGGCACACAGAATTACTTCCATCTCTCAAGTGGCACAGAGTGAGTGTGAAGAGTGTGTGTCTGTGTGGTAATAGAGTTCTCACTCTCATGCACAACACCCTGACAGGCTTTCACAGCTACAGCTGACAGTGTGACACACACATATGACTGCTAGTGTAATCAAGCCCAACACACACACAAGCATACATATTCATATTCATATGCATGCATGTGATCTCTCTGTGCACATGTGAACAGGCTCTACTGTTGCTTTCAACTCTCATTTGGCAACATATAGGGCATTTGTTTATTCATTTCTAAATCATTATTGTATTGTATTGAATTGCATTCCATGTTTTAATTATCAAACTACAGTATGCATTTAAATATTGGATATTAATGGAGATATGGGAGAACAACTGATATTTATGTCATTTTATGTAATTATCTGTTATACGGTCATAAATGTCTCATTGATTTACGTTGATTTGTCCATATAAATATCAGCAATATCAGCAAGTTGCATTTATTGAGTATCTAAAAAATAAACTATTTTTTCCTCCATATTCTCACTTTCAAATCCTGATGGATCAAATATGATACAGAACATAAAAACGCACTTGCACACTTTTTACGTGACTTTATCGTTGCTTTTTTGTTGCATCATTTTATCCACTCAGTGAAAGTGAATGGTGACTGTCATTTTGTCTGACTTCTTCTGTGATCCACAGAAGAAATAAAGTCTGATGTGAGTAAATGATGACAGAGATTTCATTTTTAGTTGAACGGTTGCTTTAGCGTTTTTATAATTGCTGTAACATGTGGCCTTAAGCAGCTTATTGCTGTATTAAACATGAATACAACATCTTCGCTAGAGCTCTGATATCAAGATAACAACTGCATCTCATTACCACAGCAGAGGGCCAAAGATCACACATTTACAAATATCTGTAGACACACACACACACACACACTTGACCGACTCATTAAAAAGCACCAGTCACACGCGTTCCTGCTGCACGGCCTCGCTACAAATCCTGCATTAAATAAAGCAGCACAGTCCTCTCATTTCAAACACACACCTGCCCAATTACAACCCAAAATGACCGAGCATCATCAGACCCCATTAGGCTGTGAAACTAGATATGTAGACACTAACAAGGATGACGTCACCGGACCCAATTAAAGCATCCATCACAACGCAACTGATTTAAGAAAACAACAGAAGCCTGAGAGAATGAAGCACTAATTGCTGTATTAATTTGGTTTAATTTAATGCCCCAGTTTTATTTTTATTTAGTATCTGTGTGATAAATAGTATACAGTCTTGTGAATTTAGGTGAGTTTGTGTGTTTTACATTTGAGTTGTTATCATGATGTGCACAGATTCGTTATTAGTGGTGTTTTTCTCTTCTGTATCTCTCTCATATGAGCCTATAATAGTTCAAACAGAACCATATGAGGTGCTCAGTCTCATTTGCAGAGTGTGTGTGTGTGTGGGTACAGATGAATGTGTTAGTCTGTGGAAAGATGAACGAGCTTAGAAGCTCGTAAGAGAGTTAATAATGCAGAAAAACAGAAACTGTGTTTCTGTCTTAACAACAAAAAGTAGCGGTATTGTTTCTAATGAGAGCTCTTGGGAAAACCCCACCCTCCGCTTTCTGTGCACTGATTGGTTGACACGTGGCACAGACACTTTTAAGGGCGGTCATCCTGACAGACAACTTCAGCGCTATTGTATGAAATATAGTGCATGCATGTAGTTTATAATGTCTTAACTTGCATAAGGTTTTTCTGACCTGATCTGTGAACACTGTAAAAATGGCTATGTAGGGAGATACACACAAATATTTATCTAGTTTTGATATTGCTTGAAGTTTGTTTAAAGCTTTTGGTGCTCTAGCAGTTAATAAACAGAACTGTATGCCTCTTGCAGAAGAACATTGTAGCTCAAACTACTTCTCTCTGTTTATATCTATGATGAATGATGCGGTTACTGGACTGCTCCACAGCGGTACCTACCCCAAACAGTCTACATATTCTGAATATAAACACTTGTTTATATTCACACCAGGGGCGGAGCCAGACATTATAAACTTTCGGGGCTTAGCCCAAATGTAGTTAGATTATTAGGGGTGAATTAGAATAATAAGACATTTGGGCTGCTACCAAGCAAAGGAAATAAAGACAAAAGCTGTATCTCTTGTGGCATTTAGATGTATTTCTTCTCTGTTTAATCCAAAATTAAGTAATTAATTAATTTAACTGCAGTTAAAAATGCATAAATATTGTTTTGATATAATAACTAAAACGTTAAATACTGATATTTGAAATTATTTAAAACATGAAAAAGTCGGAAAAATCCAAATGTGAAATTAAAGCTGCCAATAGATGGCAGCAAATCACTCTTAATAAGTGAGTCATTGCGATTGAACCGAGTCATTCACACGGTTGACTCATTCAGAAACGAAACACCACCGTGTTGCTCAGAGACGTAAAACAGTGGCTGTTTGGGTTGATTTTTGTTGAAAGCAAAAGAGCAAAGATGGGCAATATTATGTCTAAAAGTCTCTTAAATAACTTTTTGTTTATTGAGCTGTTGTAAAAAAAAATGAACAAAAAATGAGCTGTTGTAAAAAAAAGTGCATGTGCACTAGTCTAGACTTCATGTAATGTATGCATGCGCTCTGTAGGAGTATTTTTAATGGTTTTTGCAAAATTCTCGATTGCAGACTATATATTGCACATCCCTACCGCTAAGGCATCTCAGATGAGAAGATCTGCTATCTTGGCTTTATACTTGCAGCACCAAAATAGAAATTAACAACTATTTTACAAAATACAAAAATACAGAGGTCCTCAATGTTGGGTACAGCACAAATGAATTAGCTCAGTAATAGCGACCCAAAGTTCTCCTCAGCAAACTTATTCAGCAAACTTACTTAACTCAGAATTTAGTGCTTGTTATAATGTAAAAATGCTTGCGGTGAAGGAGATGAGACAAGTGACGTGCTGAGTGATTGACAGGAGGCGTGGCTATGTAGGACAGGAGCTCGCTGGAGAGGAGAGAGAGAGAAAGTGCAGCTGATATCATTTCATCAATACTGAGGGAGTGTGGAATTGAACCGTTTTGATCATTTCTGTGTAATGTGTAGAAAAACTAGATTTTTGACAAAACTATTAACAAACCCAAAATATTCAGGGCTTTTAAAAAAACATTCGGGGGTTTTTTATGTTTTCTATTTATTGTAAAACTGTATTTATTTTATTGAAATCCATATTTATAATATATCTTCTCTCAATATTTTATAATATATTAAATGTATTAAATTGGATAAAATATGTTGCATGTTCTATATACATGTATCTTTTAATATTTATTATACATATTTATTTATTTAATCTGATTATATATACTGTGTGTGTATATTTATATGTGTGTGGGCATATATATATATATATATGTATATTTGTGTGTATTTTGTTTATGATATTAGAGTATCATTAAATTATTATTAGATTGAAAATGATTAACTTTTTGTTTATATGTATATATATTTATATATATATATATATATATTATATATGCATGTCATACAGTGATATCCGTTCCGTCTGTATTTTACACTGCGTGACACATGAGTGAGCGCTCATGCTCATGCTCTTCATAAGCAAGCACAGAGCTTGTGTTTTAAAGCCAAACACACTGGAATTAATAATTCACTGAAAATGAGTCTATTCACTCTGCCACTTCTTATGCTACTTCTTAGCCTGGTTTTGGACTGTTTGCTTCAACGGATTCTCTTGCTGGGTCACAGGACTGAAAAATTTTATCGGCTTTACAGTGATCTGATTGAAAACAGAAAAGCAAATTCAGGAAAAAAAAGTTTAAATTACTGGAACACTTTATATTCTAATTATTTTAACTTGTTAAAATAATTTGTTGAATTAATCACCTGCGTTAACGTGTTAACATCGGCAGCCCTAATATGTATATCTGTTAGTGTCAGGAGTACTGAAGATGTTTGCGGTTCTTGGCATTTCTATTGTGTTCTGTTGGTTGGTTGTGTACTAATGGTCTACAGTTGTTGTTTCTTGTGAACTCTGTGTAAGCCACTCTTGTTTTGACAGAATAATTGTGTTTGGTTAGCAGACGCTCCTTTGCTCTTGTCCCATCCAGACACATTAATACCTGTAACACAAATGTCATGCCACTAGTGATCAGATCACCTGAGACGCGTGTAATTCCAGGTGTAATGAGCTCTTGGTCTAATAGAATCTCGTTCAGATAAGTTCTGGTTGCTGTTGGACTGAGATGTTTCCTCACACATTGAGGTTTGTGTTACACCGCGATGCACTAAAAGCTGTGTTGTGTTCATTATGGACAAAGTGCTTCTTAACAGCCTGGTTAGGATATGAGGAGGACATTACTGCCACACTGTTTAAAATTATTATATGAACAGATATCTACAGAGAGAAAAATCCACAGACAGCTGTTTTCTCTCTCTTTGTCTTCTTCATGTTGTTCATCTTAAGCTGTGATGCATCATGCGTCACGTGAAGCAAGAAACACACACGATCGATGCTCTCACAAAGACAATCGTTTATATGCACTTCAGTGTCCTATTCATGGATCTGTTCAGTCTCTCCTTTTCTCATCTATCCTCCATCTTATCTAGCCTCTTCTCTTTTTATATTCTCTAGTGTCATCTCTCATTGTCTCCTCTCTAAGGTCCTTCAGGTTTCTATCCACACACGTGTGTTTGTTTGTGTGTGTGTGTGTGATCTCTGTTGTGGTAATGGGAAGCAGGTGTTATCCTGATATCAGATGTCATATCAATGTTTCATAGCAGATATTTATCTGGTAAATCCTGCTTGATGTGTTCAGAAGCTCTTAGATGAATTGAAACGAATGATCATGTTGACAAACACACACTTACACACACTTACACACACACACATTTTCTTATTGTGGTTGGTGCTTTATATGGACTTTCTGTCCTCTAAACCCATACAAACATTGCTGCATTCATAAATTTTCCTCATTTACACTACAGCTCGAAGGGTGGAATCATTATAATTTGAATGCTTTCGAAAGAAGTCACTTCTGCCCATTTCTTTGATTAAAAAAACACAGTAAAATTGTGAAATATTATTACAATTTAAAATAACTATTTTCTATTTCAACATATTTTAATCTGTAATTTATTCCTGTAATCAAAGCTGAATTTTCAGCATCATTACTCCAGACTTTAGTGTAACATAATCCTTAAGAAATCATTCTAATGTTGTAATAATAATTGCTGCTCAAGAAACATTTCTTCTTAATATCAGTGATAAAAACAGTTGTGCTGCTTCATATTTTTGTGGAAAATGTGATCCATTTTATTTTTCAGGATTCCAAGATTAAATAGATTATATATTAAAATAAAAGCATTTATTTAAAATACAAATATTTTGATCAGTTTAGTTTGCAGGAAGGATGTACAGTGAAGAGATTTATAATTTTACCAAAAGCAGTAACAATTTTATATTTTGTAACATTTTGCATTTGCAAAATACCATTAATTAAATACAAAAATCATTGTTTCTACAAAAATGTAAAGCAGCATAACTTTTCAACACTGATCTAAGTTAAATAAACAAAAGTTTTTGAGCAGCTGTAAGCATACATTTTGAATTTCATTTGCATTTTTTTTTTTATGATTATATATTTTTTGCCAAGTTGTGCAGACCACACACACACACACAGACACTAGGACAGTAAATGAGTGTGATTCAGTCAAGGCTACAATAGGAACCCTTTTCACACCTTATTCTCTCCAACACACACTCAAACGTATTGATGAGAGTCAGATCTACAGAAATCTCTAGTGTGTGTGTGTGAGATGTGAAAGTGAAGTGTGTGTTCACTGGAGGAGCAGATAAGAGTTCTTCTGTCTGATTGGCTCTGTGCAGATATGGAGACCAAAGACTGCAGCCTGACACCAGCAGCTCTGATCCAGCTTCTCCAGCTTTGTTCTGTTAAATGGATAGTTTATTCAGAAATGAACATTCTGTCATCGTTTACTCGGCCTCATGTCGTTCCAAACCTGCACGACTTTCTTTCTTCTGGCGAACAGAAGAGCAGATCAGAGGCCGAATGTCCAGAGTGCTGTATTATATGAAAGCATATGGTACTGTCGAGCTGCAACAATGACAAAAAAGCCCCATTAACAGGAGTCCATATGACACGTGTGCTTCTTCTGAAGCCATCCGATAGCTTTGTAGTCATGAGAACTACTTTTATGGGGCTTTGTCGTCATTTTTGGAGCTTGACAGCACACTGTTATTAGAAAAGTACTATGTGCATTATTCGGCTGAATAACTTCTTTTGTGTTTCACTGAAGAGAGAAGGTTCTGCAGGTTTGGGAAGATGTGAGCTGAGTAAATGATAACAAGTCTAACCTGTTAACTCTAGTATTCAAGTCAAATGCTGACTTGGAGTTTGTTGCACAGCCGTTTAAATGGCTTAATGAGTTGAATGATCAGTTAGTGTCAGGAGTCTGGAGGACAGGGCGCTCCAGCTCTGATGAATTTGGCTAATTTCAGTATCATCTGGTCATTAAAGAGCTGTAATGAGTAGAAAGTGGAGCGTGTTACAGGTCACACTGACCGCTTATCTGGACACATCAAGACTTGCACAGCAGCAGATGTCAGGAAAAATGCTCCTGGCTACTGCTGGTCAAACAAATTTTAAGTTTAGTGGATTAATCACAATCAGAAACAATGTTTGGAATAATTTAGAATGAAAATAAGTTGCTGCCGCTGCACAGTTAAAGTAAATCCATTACGGCTAAAATAAAAGTGTTGACTGCAGTATTAAATTTATATCTGCTCAGTGTTTATATCTGCATCATGATGTTTATACAGTGTTGCGCATTATAACCAATCTGCTTATGAAGCTTGTGAATGCAATGGCCAATTAGAAGTGTTCAGATGAGTCATCGCTGAAACAATGGTGAGTGTGTTCACTGACAAGCTGACTGAATTCAGCTCGTGAATTCTCTCACCATAAACAAGTGCAGATGTGTGTATAATGTAAGTGATCTATTCATCAAACAGTGTATAGACAGGGGAGGTTTTTTAAAAAAAAGCCTAATATCACACAAGTATGTTCTTTGACAGTGCAAATGTTCTCTGCTTGCTTTCTTTACAGTTTTAATAACTGTGGAAGGTACAGGTGATTCATTGCCTCATCTGTGAACATGATTCGTGAATGTACATCTATTAATAGTGAAAACAACGTCTCCCATCAGCTTTTCAAGCGTCTTCAAGCTTCGCCTTTGTTATTGTTTTGAACATGTGACCTCTAGCAGTCAAAACTTACGTACTGTTTCTTTAATCTGTTGGATGTAAATTATGTCAAACGATATCACCGCATGTTTAAAAGGTGACGTCTGCACATGTTTTCTGTTTCTTTTTTTTTATGTGCAGTATTAACACAGTGTTGCTATCTGAAAGAATGTATACAATAGAAATAATGTAGATTTGAAAGAAATATAGCAAAATCTTATTGCAAGTAAAAAATCAAAAATTCGCAATTCACCCACCCATGGCAGGTGAGGCAGAAATGTAATTTTGCACCCAGCACTTACACACACATGCATCTCTTCTCTGGAGGATTTGAGCTAAACGCTGCCCATCATACACCAGAAGAATCCTGAGTGCCCAACTCTCTGCCAGGTGTCCATGGCAACGTCAGAGTTTTTCCCCGTCTCCGCAGAGACCTGCGGGAAAATGACAGATTCTGAGCCGAACGAGAGAGACAGAGAGAGACAAAGCTGATGAATCAGTGTCAGAGATCCATCTGCTGATTATTCTCTATGACTCTGAGCAGAATAAACTAATAAACAGCTCAGGTGTGTGTAGTGTGACCTCCTGACCATCTCTTGCTCACCAGTGATTTTGTTCATTGCGTCATGTTGGTTGCGTTCTTTTTAATGCTTCTTTCAATGACCTGATTGCTATCTGAATATACATTTTTTTGAGTTTTGTTTGCAATGTCATCACATGATGTGAATAGGTAATGTTCACTGCTTGTGCAGCAGTGCTGATTAAGTTTGTTTAAAAGCTGAATTATTCTAGTTTACTGCAATGAAATATAAATACATAAAAAGTAATAAAAATGAAAATGAAAGCAGAAAATAAACACCTGAATTAAAGTCTATAGTAATGTAACTGAAATAAATCTGTTTATATGTGCTCACCATAATTTATTTCCATCCAGCAAAGCAAAACAACAAAAAAAGGTTTAGTTTGGCCTTAATGTCAGTGAGCTTGATCTCCTGCAGGCAGGGAGAGGTTTGTTTTCCACTCAGAAACATTGATTTAGCGCTCAGTCTTGAGTATCATATCGATAGCAAAAACAGAGAAAGCAGTAAAAGCACTTCACGGTTTAATATAGACTAAATTGTACCAGATGATTAATATTTGTTTATCAATAGCCTATTAACGCATTTTACATAGTTGAAAAAAATGTTTTGGAATGAAAAAAATTGCAAACATCGCTGTTGTGTTGTTTGTGTGTGAGAGAATCATAGCAGAGGGTCATTATCTAAACTACTGGGTTATTGATATTAATAAGATTGTTACGTCCAGAGCCGTAAGATTTTGTTGTTGTTGCTGCTTTCTCTCTCTCTCCCTGTGTCTCCCTGCAGAACCAGTGTCTCCACCTGATGCTGATAATTAGAGTTCTGCTGTGATTGGATGATATGAGAGGAGAGAGCGTATTTAAACTGCAGCTACCCTCAGACCAACTGTTGGTGGTGGCTAGATGGTGTGTGGCGGCTGAGAGCTCATTGACCCTAGTTTGGTGATTTGGTGTATCTTTCTCTCAAATGTGTTGAGACTGTTCAAGTAGTGTTTCTGCCCTTTTGTCTCTTTGACTTCATCTAATATGGAGACTCTATTGAAAGAGAAGTGAGTGTTAGTTTTAGTTGTCCTTCATAATCCTTAGTTTTTAATCTTTTGCTTTTGGGTTAAGTAGGGAGGTGGGTGCCACTTCTGTTTTCAAAATACTTTTTCTCCAGTTTAGGGAGTTAGTTTAATCTGCTGTATTTTTGTTTTCTTTTTCTTTGAAGTTTAGGTAATTGGGCTATAAAAGGTAGTTGTCTTCTGTTTGTTATTTTGGCCTTGCCCCCTCCTGAAGTTATTAACCCTTTTTTGTTGTTTGTCTTATACTTATGTAAATAAAAACTCTTTTGTTGCATTTGGTTGTCTGGCTAATTGTAACCCCTTCCTGGGGCTGAATCCTGGAGTTTTCTCTGCCACCGCACACCGTCTCACCACCAAACATTTATTTCTGTTGCGGTCTACCCTAGACCTACATTAAAGCCGTAACAAGATTAAGATGTTAGTCAAGATCTGCTGTTTGTTGTGTTTAAAGCTTTTTTTATGGTAAGATCAAATGTTGAGAAACACTGTGATAATGATAATAAGAGCTTTTCTAATATTCACTAGCATTCATAAGTTTTGAGATTTTTTAGAAGAAATCCATAGTTCTATTAATCAAGCACACATTAAAGTGGCAGTAAAAGTGTTCTTGATGTAAACAAGATTTCTATGTCTTCTACAAGATTTTTCTACATTGATAATCATCATCAGAGCAGCAAATCAGCATATTAGAAAGATTTCTGATGGATTATGTGACATTGAAGACTGGAGTAACGATGCTGAAAATTCAGCATCAGAGGAATAAATTATATTTTACAGTATATTTGCCTAGAATAAACTTTTTTGAAATTACAATAATATTTTACAATATTTACAGTATTTTTGATCATATAAATGCAGCCTTTGTGATCAGAAGATACTTTCAAAAACCTTAAAACTCTTACTGACAGCAAACTTTTGAAATGTGTAAATGCAGTTCTTTGTGATGAATTAACTTGATTACCTGACAGTCCTTATGATTATGCTGCACTGACACCCTGACCATCTCTTGCTCTGTCCGTGTGTAATACAGTATGAAGAAGGTCTATGTTAATGCAGTGACTCCATTAGTGCTTTATCGGACGTCTCGGTGTGTCCCAGTGTCCTGACGCTCTCAGAGCTGCCAATAAGAACATCCCTGGAGATAAGACACGGCCATTATTCCAGCTTTCATTTTTACCTGTATTTACGTCCGGGCTCATCTCCAAGAGAGCAGAGATGAGAATGCTATTATGAGCCGCTTCTTATCGCCCTCTCCGACCTAGAGAAAGAGAGCCTGAATTACCTTTACTATCATCACAACACGAAGTTTAACACTTCAGTTCTCGGTTGTGAGAGTGACTGACGCAAGCATGTCTGAAACCAGAGCGTTCTCGTTTTGCTCTTCTGTGTTTAACGGGTTTGTTCTAGTTGTGTTGCTTGGATGATTATAAAGTGAGTGCACTAATTCTGTCATGTTGAACATTAAATGCTAATTTTCTGGCTGCGCTTCTCTCTCTTTAATGGGGGTTTAAGAGTTGTTGCAGTAAGATAGATGCAGTAGATGTGCTGGTTAGTGCTGAGATGGCATTGGCTACCTTTACCCAAAAGGTTTCTGGACAGTTTCATATAGTGTGTGTTAGAGTGCCTGGTGTCCTGTGAGAAGCACGAAAGCAGAAAGAGCTGATTTTAAAGGCAGCGTTCTAGTTTTTGGCATTGTGTTGCTTATTCTCACCTTTAGCGATGAGAGTGTGAGCTCTAGTTCACACGAGTTGTGTCACCTGCTCTTAGTTTATAAGGGAAGTGCTCTAGTTTTGTTGAGTCATATCTGAGGTCCTGTGAAATGTTTGATTTTCCTCAAATTCCATGTTGTTGTTGTTGTTGCTGTTTTTGTTGAAAAAAAAAAGACCTAAAATATATTTTTTGCATTGTTTTAATCATTTTAATAATCAAAAATCATGTCCAATAAATTGAATTCATAAAACCTTCATAATATATTACAAAATATTGATTTAATTTATTAAAATTTCAATAATAACAGAGTCCCATGAAATAAGTATAATTTTCAAATTGGTTTTAATGATTTAATTAAATTTGGCTTTATTAAATTTGAAGGTTTAATAAATAGAATTTAAAAAAAAAGTTTAATAGTAATATTAATAGTAATATTTTTTCCCCCAGTCTTTATGGATCTTGTTTAAATGGATTGATTACATGTAAATAATCAAAAAGCATGTCTAATCAACTGAATTCATAACACTTTGACTAGGCCTTTTTAATATAAATTCTGTTACATTTTAGAATTTTTTTAAAACTAACAATAATAGTTAAACGTTCTGAATTTAACAGTTTCAGTTGTTGTGGATTCTGTAATCAAATAAATGCATAAAACAAATATTTTTAAATGTAATCAAATGAAAAATGTAACAATCAAAAACAAAAACTTTTGTTTTGCAAAACAGGCTTATCTTCTACAGTAATAATGTACTTCTGTGGTAAGTTGTGTTTCTATCTGTATCTGATGATAGCTCTTCTCAAATGAAACTGTGAAATGCTGTTGAAGTGACTCTCAGAGCAGCTCTGGAGATGAAGTTTAAGTGTTTATATCTCATATAGTGAGATTCAGACGAGTGTCACACGTTCTTCAGGATGTGTAATACTGCAAACTGAGACACACACCATAGTCAGACTTCACATTTACAGTCATTTGTGCTTTAATATTCACAGACACTAGTCTACCATTTGAATAAGGACATACCCTAACTCTTGATTTATTTATCCAGAGTTTGAAATTCCATGACATTTCATGTTATATTTTAAATTCCATTTAAATGACTGGATTTTGCAATTCTGTCCACTTTTTCTGCATGGAGAATGAGTGTGAAAACAGAAAGACAGTTCAGTGCAGAAACACATCTCTGACTCCTCTGAGAAACACACACACACACAGACAGACAGACAGGTGTGTTCAGGAGTCTAGCAGCATGAATAATAGATGGCTGTGTATCAAACTCCATTAGCTTCAGTGAGCAGATGAGCCACACACTCATGTCTCTGATGGTTTGAACGGTAACGGAGCCGTCTGCGTCTCACGTGACCTCGCCGCTTATCCCTTTATCTCTTTATCTGTCTGTCTGTCTGAGTGTTTGTTAAAGTCACACATATGGCTCTCTAACCGACTGTGTAATATTATGAGGTATTATGGGACTAAAATGTCCTCGACTGTCTCCTTCATTCCACTTTCTGCTACATTTAATTTTCTTTCTGTCTTTTGCAATCACACTTTCCTTCTTTCTTTGGGTGTCAGAGCTGTAAAATGATTTGGAGTATGTCTCGTTCGCTTCTTTTTCGTCCGTCCTTTCGTTTTTTTTTCCCACAGACGTTGTTTTCATTTGCATCATTGCTCTCTTTCTCTCTCTCAGAACAACACCTCTATGTGCATGAGATTATGAACTGATAATTAGCCATCTGGATTCCATGCTGCGTGTGTGTGTGTGTGTCATTTCAGGATGTGATGCTCTGAATAATTCCACATTTAGATGAAATGACTGGCATTCAGTGAGATGACATTAATAAAGATGAACATCGATGATTGACGATCAGATCTTACACATTCATACTGGAGCTGGCTGATATATGTAGAATATTTTCTATGGAGTCTGTGTTATTTCACTGGCAGTATAAAATTAATCAGCAAAGTGATGATCGTAATGGTTGTAACACACTTCTTATTTGGTTGTGAGTATGAGATCATTAACACAGGTATTTAATAACCTCTGATTAAAGTGAAAACTCCAATAGACTTAAGGTCAGTTCAGTTTATTTGTGTGAATCAGTTCTTTTAATGAATCACTGTTCATGAATTAGTGAATCATCAAGGTACGTTCACACCAGACGCGAATTGCGCGAATAAATTGCGCTATTCGCGCGTAGTTGGACGCTTGAACATTTTGAGGTTACTCGCCTCATTCGCACGTACAACAGACGTGAATTCGCGTCATGAGAGGGGCTTCTGCCAGGCGGCTCCAGTCTCTGCATTGGTGGAGGGGAAAACCACAAAATTTTCTAAATATTGCTGTTATTGTGCCATGAAA
>JAUMHE010000063.1:4509109-4522018 GCA_032359235.1 Enteromius mattozi | reverse complement strand
TGTCAACAATTCTGTGTTTTTCTGTCAATATGGGGTGCTGTGTGTACATTAATGAGGAAAAAAATGAACTTAAATGAGTGATAAGAGTGAAAAAAAAGGGGTCTGAATACTTTCCGTATCCACAATATTTTAGAATTATGAGAAAAAAGTCCGATTTGTGAGATATAAACTCAGAATGGAAAAATATGAATTGTGAGATAAAAAATTATGAGAAAACAAATTGTGAAATATAAATTTACAATTGTGAGAAAAAGTCTGTTTTGGGTGATATACTGTAAACTGCAAACCCAAGTTTATGAGATTGTGAGATCTAAAATCAGAATTATAACGAAAAAGAATTGTGAATTTCATGAAAAAGTAAGATAAAAAGAATTTGCGTATATAAGCTACCATATTTTGTGCATTTTCATTTATAATAAATTACACTTGTTTTAATATTTTTACATCGATTGCAGTGACATTCAAGTATTGAGTGTTGAAATGTTTTTGGAGATTGTATGCTCAGACAGTATCTTGTGTTTGAAGGACACTGAATCTTGAAGTATAGCAGGAATAATAATGAGGTCAGAATGTAAATGATGGTGCAGCTTGAAGTGCATTAGTGTTTTGATTCACTCAGCACACTCAAATCTACTTCAGATGTAATGCTTATATTAAAAGCCATGTTTTTTCTCATTTGAAAAAAATTTGATTTTCTCAGAACCTTTAGCATGTACTGTATCGTGTGCTTTTGTGACTAGACTTTCAAAACATATATTCCAAGTAAACATTCTTATTTAGTTGATAGTAATTATGTTGCTGAGTGTGTTTTTATTCTGGTATCTTTGTATAGAAAATCTAATATTTTTTTATTGACTTCTTTGATATTTGTCACCTTAAACTGATTTTCCAGGGGTGTTTTTACCTTTATAAAGGCATTTTTTCCCAACTGTATTAGATATATGAATCATCTTTGATGTCAAATTCAAATAATTCAGTTTAAAGAAGTCAGATGAAATCAGTATCAACAAAATCTTTTTTTTTTTTCACTGCAGAAGTGACACAGAAACATGATCTATAGTAGCACTGATACTGCAATGAAGTGAAAGCAAGTGACTCTTTACGGATTAATTTTTGATTTGTTCAAAAATGCTTATTCATTCAGTATATAAACTTTATTTGAAACTATTTCCATTGGAAAAATACAGCGAAAAAATATAATATTGTGTCTAAAATGTAACTCACTATATTAACTTATTGCATCCTGATATCCTCCGGCTGCTGTATGAGTAAAACTAAATGTACACTCCTCACAAACAATAGCTCCTCAAGTGAAAAAGAAATCAGAGAAAGGAAAGGCAAAAAAATGTAAGTCAAGTGTAAAATGTAAGCTGGTCCGGGGTTCAAGTGCAGTTATGTCTGCTGCAGGTGATTGAGAGACACTGTAACTAACGAATAAGAAATGTCCCATCGATTAGACAAACAAAATTTTTGACGATCACAAACAGTTTCTCAGCAGTATTTCTATTAAAAAAAGTAGTATATAAAATAGTAAAACAAGAATTGCAATATTATGCACTGTAAAAAAATTCTGTAGTTAAAATTCAGGACAAACAATGCAGAATAGTACTAACTATGACCGGGACTGTCATATACATAACATTATTATGAGAACACTGTTATAATAAAACGCTGTGAATTTTTAGAGTTTAACTGTTGCGTTTTTGCAGGTTGTTGTATGAAGAACGCGTCCACAAAAGGAGTTCATTCAGAGCCTACATAAAAACATAAAACATTATTTACTCTGTTTGTATCTGCGAGGCGTCTGTTATACATTTCCTCTCTGTGTTAACATCAGTAATTATGTAATTATGTCACATGACTAACATGACTCTTATTTTGCTCCGCCCACAGACATATGATTCGACTATCAGTCGACTATTGGCAAGATCGAAAATTCCGATTCAACTGAAAATCCTTAGTTGAGGACACCCCTAAAACACATTATGGCCACAACTGTCAATTTTACAGTATAAAACTGTAATTTACAAACTAGAAAATTTGAATGTAAACCAGTGAAGTCAACAATACTGCTATTAAAATGTTTTGTACCTTTAACATACTGACAAGCACCATAATAATGCCGGTGGTAAAAGAGAAAGCCACATAAAGAATCAAAGCTCATCACAAGTAGCTTCGCCACAAGCAGAAGTATATAAATAATGCAATAAACATTCATTCAACAACAAAATATGTAGCATAAAGCCCAAATGTACATAACTGATAACAAAAACGATTTAAAAAACGTAATTATTTAAGCAAAATACTTTCAAACGTGGAGTGTCACACAGGGAATTCTGGGAATATCAGTATACAATTTTTGACTGTAAAATATACATTGATTTGTTCTGTTTACTTTTAAAAACTGTACAATTCACAACATTTTACTGTAAAATTACATGACATGTCTGGTTAGATGTTTTACAGCTTTTTCCTGTATGTAGTACGGGAACTTACTGTTAACCTATTAACAGATTTTTCTGTGTTGTTTTCTTTTTACAAGATTTTACAGTTAAAATTACACTTATTTTTTTCAGTGTAGACGCACCAATGATTCCAGATCCTGTACATTCATCACTGTAAACACATTACTGCTCATTTTTACAAACTGTTTTAATCTTAGCTTGTGTTGAACCCGAAGCGTTTATTCAGAGACAACTCACAAAGGTCATAATTTCCTCAGAGAGAAGCTTGGCTGCTGTGGATAAAGGTTACAATAGCGACGTTGGATTGTGAAAGTTTGCAGACTGGAGAAGGTCTGCTGGCTTCTGCTTCATCACGCAGATTTGCAGACTCAGGTTTTGTCATTCTGAGGGTAAAATGAGTTTCACTTTTCCCTCAGTTCCCCTTTGATTTGGTGCCATGAGCCCACAGACACATTTGGCCTAGTTTTGCTGAGACCACCGTAAACTTTGAGCAGAATTACAGCCTGGCTTTCGCTCACGGCCTGAGAGCTGTAGCTTATAGATGTTTACACTGGAATGATAGATGTCTTCTGAAGCTTACCAACAGATGGAACTTATTCTCGCATAAGTTATTGTTTTTAATTACATTCTTAATTTAAATTAACCACATATTTTACACTTTTACATCGATCTGCTCGAAGCTAAAGAGCCCCTAATGAGAGTTTGATGTCAAAGATTTGTTTATCCAGCCCATAGCGGCTCCACTTTGGGACAGAACTGTGTTTGCAATCGGATTTGAAAAGCCCTTATAAAGCAGCAGCCGTCGCTAATGTTGTGTGAGATTCGCCTGGAGTCTGTCGCTGAGATGAAAATAAGATCTCGCACTCGCTGTCATTTTTTCCACTTTCACAAAACAGTCAGAAATGATTGTACTGTACTTGTACTTGTGATTTGATTGATTTATTTATTTATTTTATTATTATTTTGTTTTATTTTTAATTATACTTTTTGATAAGAGTTATTGAAGTGTTAGAATTATTTATTATAAACTATTTATATAAAATATTTTATAAAATTTGTATAAATTAAATTATTAATATATATTTATTTGTTTATTATTAACTGTATTGATAGGTAGAATCATTTTTTATTATTTTTAACTTTATATTAAATTTTTTTATTGGTGGAATCAGTCAAGTGTCATTATATTGGTGTTTACTTTTGGTAACTTTATACTGTGACTATTTTTATTTAATTTAAAAAACAGAGATATTTTATTTTATGTGTATTGTGACCTTTTTTGCATTTAGTGTTTACCAAATGTATGCACTTTTTTCATGGTTAGATTCAATAAGTTTTGATTTTATGAAATAGTGTATGCTGGTCTGTCATATTCCCAAATGTTAAAGAAAAACATGAAGAAAAATAGTTTGTTTGCATTATCAGAGTGCAGAGTGTATATCAAATATGCTTGAGAGACAGGGAAAGCTGTAAAGCATGTAATTTAGCTTTTTTATGTTGTAATTTTACGGCTACAGTTCCCGGTAAAGTAATTTTTGGGTAAACTATCAGTGTTCTTTCTTTTTTCTTTTTTTGGTGCTTTTTTGTACTTTTGTAGCTACAGTAATTTCACTGTTTAGCAGTAGTTTGAAAAGTAGTTTTTTTGGAAGCAACATTGTAGACTCCAAAATAAACTGATCTTTTAAAATTTTTATTTAGCTCACCCAAAAAAATTAACATTCTGCCATGATTTACTCACTCAGTTTTAAGCTGTGTCCCAAAGGACACACTATGTACTATGCTCTTATACACTATGCAGTGTGCACTCATATGCAATCGTATTACTATCATCCCAAATGGAATACTAACATTTTTTTTACTAAATAGAAATTCAGAACTTTCGAATGCTACGTAAGAAAGCTGCGAGCGTTGAGTGTGTGAAGTGTCCAACATTCCATACTTCATTTTTTTTGGTTATTTGAGCATCATCCGGGTATTTAAAGTGCACATTTTCTCTTTGGAATGTTCAGTGTGAACACACTACTGACACTATTTATACTACAAAACATCATAGAATAGTGCACAATTACACGATTTGGCACGCAGCTTTAGAGTTTAGAAACCAAACAGTTGACAGTAGCCACTGACTTCCACTGTTTTTTTTTTCCTACTCCACACTGTGGAAGTCAATGGCTACCGTCAACTGTTAACAGATGGTTAACAAAATTTCATTCATACAGGTTTGAAACAACTTGAGGTTGAGTAAATTATTTCAGAATTTTCATTGTTGAATGATCTATTGATATATACATATATATATTATATATTTATTTATTGTTTTTTCCCTATTTAAATTTTGCAGATTTGTTCACATTCGGAAAAAATAGTGCGTGAAAAGAGTCCTGTGATAGAAGGAGTTAGGCTCGATCATTGAATCGAATGCCTCCGCAGACAGTACATTTACCATATAGCTTTTATTAAAAACATCAGCAAACAGTCTGTCTGTACACTAATCTCAGTGTCAGGCCAGAAGTCATCATCTCTGTCTTATTTCACACTGTCCTTCAATCAGAAAGCTATTTTCTTCTTTCTGAAGGTCGTGAGGATAGTGCTGAAGCTTGACATGTATCTGTCTGAGGATTTTAAATGTGTGCCATTGTGTGTTTCTGTAGGATGATTACTTCAGAACCTGGAACCCCAACAAAGCACAAGACCAAGGTAAGGAGATTCAGCAAAAATGCCTGTTTCTTGTTCACAACCATTTTCTCGGTGGCTTTTATCCATTTATCCAACCGACCCTGTGGTCTCGCCTCTATCTCACTCTCCTAACCATCCTTTCTTCTTCATACATGCTGTATCTCTACCCAGATTAATCATAAAAAAAACTCCAATCAAGTGCTGGAATCTTCATTTCAGTGCATCGATCCTCGTCTCTGCTTCAGACAAGAATCAATACAGCCAGCCAGAAACACACACACGTAGCTAAATGAAGACATATTAAAGACTTCTATTGTTTTTACAGAAAGATAATTACAATTATCTTTTACAATTACTGTATATTCAACCCTAAATTCTAAGATAAAACGTGTGTATTTCATTCATGGATAGTATTTGGGATTGAGGGCTCTAGCTCACTTCTTGAGGCCATAGAGCCATTTGTGCTAAAATTATAGCAAACACACACACACAGCGTTCATTAAAAAAGGATGCAAATCTAACAAATTAGGTTTAGAAATGTGTTTTCTGAATCATCAGGGAAATCAAAAACTCTTTCTAAATTATTTTAGTGGTCAGTTTCTGTTGTTGTACCTGTTGTGATAATGAATTTTGCACAATCACAGTGTTTTTACCTCATTTCAGAGTATTTAATCAAGCCTTCTCCAGTGAAAAATAAATGTACTTAAATGTATTTTTTGCTAAATATAATACAAATACATTTTCACATTTACATACTTAATAAAATGCCATGCAGTTGTACTTTTAGTGTGCTAAACTGTAATACTTAAAGTCTGCTAAATTGGAACTTATTTTGTACTTTATTTGTACAAAAGTAGTGCTGAAGTCCAATTAAATATATATTTAGTATATTCAATTGTGCTAAAGCAGAACTATTGCAAGTATACTTCAGATACACTTTAAATATTTTGCATTTATAAACCGATAATATTCAAAGATCATACAATCCTCATCAAAAGTGGCATTTCACGAGTTCCCACTTCCTCATTATTAATAAAATAGTAAGCATGTTTGGCACGCTGTCCGGGGAGCAGCCTGGGAACCCGGCGGGTCCCGAACCCTAGGGTTTTTACCCCTAGGAGGTGAGGGTTGGGCAGAGCCGGAGCCCGGCCTGGTCCCCGCGTGCCCCCCTGGAGGAAGTGAAAATGAAAAGCTTCCGACTGAGCGGAATGTTCCTGGGTGGTTAGATGCAAGGTATTAGATGCGGGACTAATCAATTGACGGAGTCGTGGCGGTGAAAGGGGCGGTGGAGGGATGCAAAGAACAAAAGTGACGGGGAAGGAATTGTTTGGAGTATTTAAAGGAAAGCTTTGAGGCTCTGATAGGGTAATCAGGTAATAGGGAGATCGGCGGCAGCTGAAATTAATCAATTCGTGCGTGATCCTCCCAAAACTAGTTTGAAAGCATCATTAAAACACATTTTAGACTTAATAAGTCTTAGTAAGACATGTGCATTGTGCACAAGTAGTACGCAGAAATCTATTAGTATGTTAATAGATTTTAGCTACTGTATACTTAGCATGAAATAAATGTATTTTAAATACATTCCTTTTTTATTAAGATCAGCATGTGCAAATGTTTGAATGAGCATAACTGTAATCATGATATGCAAATACATATTTTTGCAACAAAGGTATCTGCAAGTTTAAAGGAATGAAATTTAAGACAGTTGAAGACTTTTTAATGCAAATGAATATAAAAATAGCCTTGTAAAGGCTTTTAGGAGCTCCTGTATAGAAACACGTGTTCAGAATGATCAGCTGAGCAGATGTAGAGCAGTGTTTTCATCTGCTGCTGCTGCTGTGGATCCTGTCATAGATACATAATGTTTATGTTTCATCTGATGAGTCACATTTACTATATCTGCTTCACAGCTAATATCACTAAACAGTCTCCTGTCTCAATACAGCAACAGTGCTGCCAACTTCAGCTCCATCTCTTTAATGTACCGTATTTCCACTGTATCTATTTTTTATTTAATTATTCAAATGTGTGTGTGTGCATTTGAGCAAAAATACAGTAACAACTGTAATATGAAATGATACAAATACATGAATATATTTTGAAATGTTATTTATTCCTGTGAAGCACAGCTGGTTTGTCAGCACAAATTATCCTAAAATGCTGATCAGTGTTATATTAGTATCATTGATTAGTATCAGGCACTTTTTTGTGAGCGTAATCAATAAGTTTTGACTTCATGAAATGGTGTATGCTGATGTTTGACTTGATCTGTCATATTTCCGTATGTTTAAGAGAGACAAGAAGAAAAATGGTTTGTTTGCAGTATCAGAGTGCAGCACCTAAAGAGGCTGTGTGTATAGTGTGCTTGAGATACAGATAAAGGCTGTTATAATGCATGGAATTTAGCATTTTTTTATCTTGTAGTTTTATGACTGCAGTTCCTGGTAAAGTAATTTAGGAAGGTGATAATGTTTAGTAGTTGTTTGAGAAGTTGTTTTTGGAGGCAACATTGCAGCAATATGTGTGACCCTGGACCACAAAACCAGTCATAAGGGTCAAAACAAGACCAATTTTTATTATATAATATGAAGTATTTAAAACAAATAATTATAACTCAACAATTTTAATAAAAACAAGCCAATCAAATAACCACACTATTAAGTAAAACAATGACATTGCACATAAAATACATTCATTTCCAATATTACTTATTTTTATTAGTGCTGTCTAACAATTAATCGCAATTAATCACATCCAAAACACGTTTTTGTTTGCATAATATATTTTTGTGTACTGTTTATTTATTATGTATATATAACTACACACACATACAGTGTATATATATATATATATATATATATATATACATACACATTTATATTCTTATATTTTATATATAAACAACATATTTTTCTAAAATATGTACATGCATCTGTAGTGAAGGGGACGGAGACATGCGGATCCATGAGCAAGCTTTATTCTTAGTCAGACAGGCAGGGTCTAAACACCGGCAAACAGAGTAACAAGGACAAAGCAGAATCAGGGTCAAGGTACACGAACAATCAACAGAGAACAGAGAACAATCAGAAAACAGAAAAAAGGAGACACCCTCCAGGGTGGAGTAGACACCAGAGACGCCCTCCAGGGCGGAGCAGACGATAAAGACCCCCTCCAGGGTGGAGCAGGTGACAGAGACACCATCCAGGGTGGAGCAGACACCAGAGAAGCCCTCCAGGGCAGAGCCGGTGGGACTGGAACGAAGGGCACAGAGAGGTTAATTACGGCCTCTATAGCCGAGACAGTACCTGCTTCAGGTTCGTAGGAGGGCCAAGGTGGGACAGAAGGTAGAGACGCCTTCCCAGGCGGAGCAGATGGCACAGAGGACCTCCAGGACGGAGCAGGTAGAACAGGAACCCACCAGAGTGGCGTAGGAAACCCAGGCCGAGCAGACATGGCTGTGAAAGAGAGTACAGAGTGATTAATGATGGTCTCCTCGGCCGGGACAGTGCCGGTTGCGAGGTCGCAGGTGGCCTCCGTGGTGGGTACAGGGCAGGATGAGAGTTCAAGGGTGGTTACTGTGGCCGGAACAGGGTATGACGAGAGTTCGAGAATGGCCTCCATGGCTTGAACAGGGCTGGACGATAGTTTGAAGACGGCCTCCATGGCCTGAACAGGGCTAGACGATAGTTCGACGACGGCCTCCATGGCCTGAACAGGGCTAGACGAGAGCTTGAGAACAGCCTCCATGGTCATGGTAGGGCAGATGTCGACTCCATCATTTCACTAACTGTAACAGGACAGGCCAGGGCCGTGTCAGGGCATGCTGTCGACTCAGTAGCTTCTATAGCTGTGGCAGAGCAGGACGAAAGACTAATGGCAGTTCTTATGATTGAAACTGGGTAGGACGGGAGTTTTTCGGCCTCCATGGCCATGTCAGGGCACGCTGTCGACTCAATAGCTTCTATAGTTGTAGCAAGGCAGGACAAGGGTTCAATGACGACCCCTCTGGCCAGGACGGGGCTGAACACTCCTGGTTGTGACTTGGTAATAGGGTTCTGAAACAGCACTCCTGGCCGTGATTGTGGAACGGAGTCCACAGGGCACTGGAACGACTCTCCTGGCCGTGACTCGGGAACTGGACTGGGGAACGACTCTCCTGGCCGTGACTCGGGAACAGGACTGGGGAACGGCTCTCCTGGCCGTGACTTGAGAACAGGATTGGGAAATGGCTCTCCTGGCAGTGACTGCAGAACGGGGTCTGCAGGGAACTGGAATGAGTGTTCGACGGCCTCCGTGTCTGTGGCCGGGCAAGCTAAGGGTTCAATGACCTGAACTAATGGACCTAGAGGTCGTACAGCCACCAGCGGAACCTCCGGAGAGTCTACGACCCAAGCCGACATCTCCGGAGGTTGTGCAGCCACTGGCGGAACCTCTAGGGCATTTACGGCCAGAACCAGTTTAGGTCGAGGCTCTGGGGTGGTGATACAGGCAGGTGCAGCACCAGATGATGGGTATGCGCCCTGTATGTTCCAGACAGTTGCCCTCACCGACATCATAGGCGGGTCTGCCAGGCAGAATGCCATCTGTCTCCATCCGAGCAGAAACTTGATTCTGACGGCCCTTTTGTGCAGTGGCTCTGGGAAGGCAGCCATCTTGTGTAGCGGCTCAGGGGCGGTAGCCATTTTGTGTAGCGGCTGGCGCTCTGGAATGGCAGCCATCTTGGGCTGTGACTGGGGCTCTGGGTTGATGACCATTTTGGACTGTAAATGGGGCTCAGGAAGGAAGGCCATTTTGTGCAGTGGCCCGGGGCGACCACCATTTTGTGTAGCGGTTGGGGCTTTGGAATGGTTACCATCTTGGGCTGTGAGTGGGGCTCAGGGATGATGGCCATCTTGTGCAGTAGCTCAGGGGTGGCAATCATTTTGTTTAGCGTCTGGGGCTCTGGAGCGGAGGCCATCTTGTGCACTGACCCTGGCTGAGGCATGGCGGCCATCTTGTGCGCTGCTGAGGCATGGCGGCCATCTTGTGCGCTGACTCAAGCTGAGGCATGGTGGCCATCTTGTGCGCTAACTCCGGCTGAGGCATGGCGGCCATCTTGTGGGTTAACATCCGGTTTGTGCTCTTTCCCAGAGGAACACACAGTGAACGAAGACCCAGCCAAAATGAGCGCATATTTCATAAAGTCCCAGAGGCTGCAGGGAAACCCATCCTCGGGTAGCCCTGACTTAACGGGCTCATTCAGGCCACAACGAAAAACAGTTTTTAAAAAGCTTTCGTTAAACGGGACCTGATGCACGAGCCCGCAGAATTGCGACACGTAGTCCTCAATTGTCAGCCGGTTCTGTTTCAACGTGATAAGTTTTTCTGTGGGGTCCATACCTGGCCATAGACTCTGAGAGAAGCTGCTGGATCCTGTTTTGGCGAAGTCTTCTGTAGTGAAGGGGACGGAGAGGTGCGGATCCATGAGCAAGCTTTATTCTTAGTCAGACAGGCAGGGTCTAAACACTGGCAAACAGAGTAACAAGGACAAGGCAGAATCAGGGTCGAGGTACACAGACAGCGATCGGGGCAGGCAGAGAACAATCAGAAAACAAAAAAAACCAGTCCAAGGTTCAAAAGGGAAAACAAACATGAGGAAAACCCTCAGAAATGACAGCTAGGCAAATCAAGAGCTGTGCGGTGAGCTGGTAAGAAAGTCTGGCTTTTATGCTGAGTGTTAATGAGTGTGTGGGTGTGGTGATGAGTAGCAGGTGTTTGATTAATCCAGGTGTGTGTGATTAGATGGTGGTGTGATTGTGCAATGGTTGCTGGGAAATGTAGTCCGGATGACAGTCTGAGGGTTTGTGGTGATAGGGTAGAGTTCACAAACCACATCATAACACATGTGTTTGTATTTATATATACATAATAAATATACACAGTACACATGTATTATGTAAACAGAAACTTTCGTTTTGTATGTGATGAATCGTGATTAATCGTTTGACAGCACTCATTTTTATTCAGTTCTTCTTCATTCAGTTCAACAGAATCAGATTTAACAGATTGTTTTTGTAATTATCTAAATAATGTATAGTCCTACAGACTTATCATGATCCGAGCATGTAAGCAGAACATAGCGTCACGAGAGGGTAGTGTTAGTTTACCAGCATTACCGTGTCACGCACAGTAGTGTTATTACAAACAGGAACAAGTATATTACATAGAAATTTCATGTCTGTTCGTTATTTGAGCAGACTTTGCTTTTCTGAGGAGGATGAGATGTACATGAGCAGAACACAGATTCATAGAGTAGGGGACCAATCAGAAGAACTCGGAGGCGGGACAAGCGTTGCAGGCTTCTGTTTACAATAGCAAGTTGGTTTTATTACATGGCAACATGGTGGAGGCACTCATGGTGGATGTGTCCAGATACCCTGAATTATGTAACATTTCTTCAAGCAATTATCACAACTTGTTATCAATTCTGCTATTTGCCTATTTCTATTATTTCTGTTGCCCTGTGTCTCACGTTTTTAGACGCAAAGATGCGTTCTGTGTGTATGGGCTCTTATTCAGCACAGTTTTGGAGCTGTAGTAAATTATTTGGGTATTTTAAGCATGTAGATGATTTGCATATGACAAGGTTGTGGGTTTGATTCCCTAGAAAAACACACATTCTGATTAAAATGTAAAACTTTAATGCACTGCAAGTCACAGAAATCCTTCACAGATGCTTGTGCTAAAGCCACAGTAGAGGGTCAGTTTTTGAAACGCTTTGTTTAATATTAATATAACATCCGCTTTGCTGAACACTTCTGCTAACGACTATGATGAACCGCCATGAATAACCAATCAAGCTCTATTGTTTTTACAGAAACACCAATAGAGACCAGCAGACAGATGCATGCATGACCACACCATATGGAGACTGAGAGAATGAGTGTGTGTGTGTGTGTGTGTTTACCATCTGCACTAGTTTGGTCCTCTGTGAATGACTCCTTTAAGAGAAGTCACAAAGCATGATTTCTGTAACTAATCCTGCCGTTCTCACACTCTTCTGATCAGCTCAGCTCACTGATCTCAGTAAATAGCATCGCTCTGAAACCCACTGAGCTGAGTCGCTCTCTACTCACTATAGAACACCAGCTTAAGCACACTAATAAATGACTGACAGCCACACATGCACGCAGACGTACCACTCACACAACCATGAAAAGGAAGAATCTCAAAGTAGTAATTTAGAATTTACTCTGAGAGAGCTGATTGCATTTTATCCAGGGTTATTATAGTGAACTAAAGCTAAAAACCATCAACAAACATGTTTATTGCTTTAAGCTGAACAAGCGTCAAATGAAAATGTAGTAATATGTGATGTTAAATATGAAGTATATTATTTTATTTCAGCTAACATTTGTCATTTTTTGATTACTTTAAAGGAATATTTCCTCCACAAATGAAAATTACACCATATTCTACTCACCCCCAAGCCATCTTAGGTGTATATGACTTTCTTCTTTCAGATGAACACAGTCAGAGTTTTTTACAAATGTATCCTGGCTCTTCCAAGCTTGGAAATGCTGGTGGATGGTGACCATGATTTGAAGCTCTGTAAATTGGATATATCCGCAAGTACTGCGATGTCATCTTAAGTTGCAGACTGATATTTTTTTTACAAAAACCCATCGATCTGCTTCAGAGGACTTGTAAATTTATAATGTTCCCTCTCTGTTCGATTACGTTATTAATTGATCTTTATCTCACATCTATGCCATATGTACATGTA
>JAUMHE010000063.1:4451436-4468704 GCA_032359235.1 Enteromius mattozi | reverse complement strand
AAGATTGTGCTTTTTCAACAGTAATTGTAGTATTGCATGTTTAAAGTGTCTGGAACCCTCCCATTGACTAGAGGACTCAACTGTAAAAGCCTCTTTAAAAATATGTAAAGGGCAGTAAAAGGGGTTTTATGATCAAAACAATATCACACTAACTAATTGCGAGTCATTTCTGTGTTTGATTAAATGTAAAGTGTGTTTGTGTTGAGGTTCAGGTGAGATATGATGTAATCTGCGCAGAGGAATTTAACCTGAACACTATCTGGCGAAGGATCATTGTGTCCCAACGAGGAGAGAGTCACCTTTAAATTCCAATATCAGTGCACAGCTCTCTCTCTCTGCTGGTGTAAATGATGCAGTGTTTGGTGATGGATGGTTAGGTGGATGAACTGTGTCCGCTGTTGATATTGGATTCTTGAGTTCTGCACAATCCCCCCCTCCGGCTGGAGAACAGAGAGAAAAACCTGAACCTCCAGCACAACCTGTGCCTCCCATCTGTGACCGCACCACTTTAACCCCGCCCACACCATTTCCTTCCCTTCAGCTAGAATGAAATCAGATGTGAGGGATGGAGTGAGAGAGAGACTTGGTCTGAACAGACAGAGCGGAGAAATGAACAGCGCATGGACGGGGTAGATATGCGAACGGCTGGACTGATATTTTCAGCTGTTGAATCAGTAACACTATATTTAGACTGATTATCATAAACAGAAACATCCATGGTCCAATTACGTTCAGACAAATAATGGTGATTTTCATAAGACAAAACCAAAATGAAATCTTTATGCACCATTAAAACAAACTGGAACTAGACTGAAATGGAAAATCAGCATAAAAAATAAAAGAATATAAAATGTCTATATTAAAGCCATACACCAGTTTTAAAAAACAAAGGGGAAAAAAGCTCTAAGCACCAAACAATGGAAAAATAAACTAGACTGAAATAGGAAACCAGCATATTAAATACAATATTAAAGAACAACTAAAAATAAAAAGACTCAAAAATGAAATAATTAAAACGTTCAAGCTGTAATTACTCTGCAATACAGTTGCTTTATAGTGTATTAACTATGTCTATATGGATGAATGATGGACAGATGTAGAATCAATGGGCCTCATTTACTAAACGAAGATACGACAAAAAAAATCTGTGGATCGTTAGGATTTGAATGTCTTTTTTTTTTTTTATTATTCAGGTCTTTAGCTTTATATGCGTGGAGAGCAGTGTAAACAGGAGACCACAGAGATTCAATCGTCGCATCATGCACGAAGAAAAACAGAAATTAAGTCTATAAAACGAATAAAATAAATAGGACCACACAAAATATATAATAGGGGCTAAAATACAGTTAACAGATTAACAAAAGAACTGTGCAACAAGTATAGGCTACAGTCATTTTTGTGACACTCTTTATGCATTTTATTTCTTTCCTTTGTGTTTTTATTTTATTTAGTCAACCTGATCGCATAGTTGGTTTACACACACACAAACATCATTAGCTCTCGCGCTGCCTGACATTTCAGCTATTTATCATAAAACTAAAATGCAGTCAACCAAACACCGTTTATTTAAAAGGTTTGCTGTAAAATCAGCGTGCAGCGCTCCCAAAACAACACAAAATTGTATTGTTTATAATAAATGGCAATGGCCTAATGTTTGTTTTTATTTTATAGTTTCAGATATAATTTTAGAACTACTTATTTTTCATTTTTGTTCTGTTCTGAATACCGTTAAATTTAAAATGTTTAAAATATAGGGAAAGAGGCTATAATGATAATTACTAATAATTTACTAATATTTTAATATAAATGAATGTTACAGCATAATTGTTTGCTATTACAAGGTTAGCTGGTGTTTTTGAGGAAAAAGACATTTCTCTTTCATGAGATCACTTCCTCTTTTTGGCCGGGTTTCGTTTCTCCATGTTGTAAATTTTGGGAGAAGGCATAAAAACATAAAAACCCCCAAACATTTATAATTACCCCGATACAGACTTGTTTTGTACTGTATTATTTACTATCTGGTTTTCCAGTACAGTATATTATTAACTATCTATGGTATCTGGATGGATGAAGACACATTCAGGTCACATTACCAAATAAAGTAGGTTGTAAAAGCATGTTTTTTGGATGTATTATAAAATGGAGCATGTCAGAAAACATTGATCTCTAGAGTTTTTCTTGACAAATGTGATTCATTTATTTCTCTGAATGCATCTGTGTTGATCTGAAGCACTGAACAGACTCTTTACTGAACAAAAGCCCCTTCAGTAAAATAAGATGTAAGTCTGATACTGGCGGATTATTGCTCATTGATATGCACACAAACACTGCTTGAATGCTGTGTGTTGCTCAGGTGAGTCTATTGTTGAGATTAAAGGTTATTGAAACACTCATCAGGATGAAAAAAGTAAATAGAGCACCACAGCCATGTCACAGATTTATTTATTTATTTCACTTTATTCTCCGTCATTATGGGATTATTTGCAAGTACAATAATAACAACAATAGTAAAGCAATAACTCCCCTCTCTCATTGGAACAGAAATGTAACATAACATCTCTTGCTTACCAATGGATCCTTTGCAGTGAATGGGTGCCATCAGAATGAGAGGACAACAGGGGATGGCAAAGTGTTGTTATGCATTATAGACTCATATTTCTTTTTAAAGAAGCAAGAGTTTGAAGTTGAACACATCTTAATGATGCCTTTTTCTCTTTCGAACATGCAGCTTTTCACTTCCCAACACATTAACTGATAAACTGGATTCATGCCAATTACTTGTGGATTATCCTGATGTTTTTTCAGCTGTTTGGATTCTGACGGCACCCATTCACTGCAGAAAGAAGGAACAAACCTGACCTGAGCGTGAGGACATTTGAGCACATTTTTAATTTTGGGTAAACTGTTGCTTTAATTAGTGGTGACAGAGTTGTAATCCACAAGCTCACGTTTTCAACATTCTGATGTTAATCAACAGTTCTGTCTGCTGTTTATTTAATTGATTTTGCTTTGATAAATAATGAAGTATTACACTCGATTAAGTGTTATACTCTGATAGTCTAATCATGACATCATGTTTAATTAAAAGCCAAAGAACCCAACAGATTTTACACCGTTTCTGTGTGATCAGATCTGACGAACACAATCTCCTTACTTCAAAGGAACTCATATCTTGTCATCTTAATTTGATAACTCGTATTTTTCTCCTGGCTGAGGAAACAGACTCATTTCACGAGTGATAAAGCTCAACGCTCTGGCTGTGACGGTTAAATGCGATAATGTCTCCAAATGCACTACCCAGAATCCTCTCTGCCCTTCCACAGTGTAAACTTGAGTTCCAGGCCTGCAGCTCGAGCAAGAGCATCTCAGTGAAGTGTGAGGGTCCGTGTCCCTGCCTGCCAGGACAGGAAGTCATCAAACCACACACAGAGAAGAACGGTGAGTTATTTCCTGTTATTAAGGAGTAGATAGGAGCGTATACTGTCTGAACAGAGACTGTCTGCACTGTCATATTGTAGATGATGCAATCTGATTTTTTAAAGTCAACATGTCCTGTATTTGATTTCTGTATTATATATAAGGGACTTCTGAAACCATTAAAAATGTTTGGCCTTTTGACACAAGGCAGAAACTGATTTTCTTCCTCAGTATTTATGTCTTGTTTTTCAGAACAAATACTTTTTCTAAACATAATATCTTGAATCAGATGTTTGTTGTGGTTGTTGTTGTTAAGCACAAACTCACCTAATTAGGATCATTTTTTCTTAAAGAAAACATCTTTGTGTTGTGTGTCATTGCACATCTCACGTAAATATATCTTGATTTAAGAATGATTTAATATTTGTACTGGAAAACAAGAGAAAACTATTAAGAAAGAACTGCAAATTTTGGTGCTGAATTTACATTACTGTATTTTACACATTGACGCATTGTCTGAAATCACTCACTGAATTCACTAAACAGCAGATGCTTCGTAGTTTAATAAATAGGGGAAACATGTATAAAGTCATTACTGAAGAGTTTTTGTGAGGTTACATGTTGGTCGCACCCTGAATGAAGGGAAAATAACTGACCAGACACTCAGACCACATCGGATCAGATTTTAATTGAATATGAAATGACATGTGAATGTGGTTTGGATGGGGTTTGTGAAAGTTGCATTTGGTGAGTTTTTGCTGTTTAGACCACAGAAAAATATACGCATTTGATTTGGACACACCAAAACATTTTTGCTGCCTGTCTGAACAAACCATAAGAGACACATGAAAAAGCCTTGAGAAAGAAAAACACTCAGACGCAAGACGTTTTTTATACTGTGTGTGTGTGTGTGTGTGTGTTTCCTGAGGGGAAAGTGAATAGTGAATTTAGAGTTTTGGAAACAACACTGGACATCACAAAGACAAGCTCTCAGGAGGAATAAACACAAGAAAGATGTTTGTTATTGTGAATTTCGGATATTTTAATATTCATGGGAAAGAAACATATTAAATGAGATCTATTTAATACTTTACTTCAAGATTAAATAGAGATGCAGTCTCCTGTGTCCCAGATGTTTCTCCTGAAAAAAAGACCCATAATCTTACACGTATCTCCTCCAGAGTTTTGCAACAATCGCAGCAATGTCTCAATCAAAAAAGTCTCAGAATGAACTCATATTTTTTATCAAATGATTGATGAGCTGCACTTCACATTCATTTTCTATCAACCAGGGACACATTGTGGTCTCTTACAGGAGAAACATTTGAGATAAAGATGATACGGGGCTCCAAAAAAAAAAATCTTGTAAAGAGCCATTGGCTCCTATAAGAAACAACCATTTTTTAGGTGCCACAGAATAAACATGTTCATTTATTTATTTTTTGGCTTGACAGATCATTGTAGACGTGTATGACCACTAGCTACAGCACCAAATAAATATTTAGTTAGAAGTTGTTTGAAAACACAGAACAACTTAATGAATTTATTGTGAAATCTGTTCCAACTGCTGAAAATATAAATAAAACAGCTTGTAAAAGCACAGTGTCCGCAAAGAATAACTCCATGGAGCAGCATTTTGATAACTATATGCACTAAATTACATATTCATTATATTTTTACTTAATCTGTTAATAATTTAAATTTCAGCCAGTGTATAAAGTTTTATATTTCAACAACGAATTAGAAAATAAATAGGATACAAAAACTGCTGGATGTGCTGTTTAAATGTTAATCATCAGTTTTGAGTGTTAATTATATTTAAATAACTATCAATAATTATAGAAATAAATTTAGAAAAAAAACACTTTTTAATTTTTTTTTTTTGTACCTGATACATATACACATGAATCAGTATTGAATCAGATTGAGATTGGGATCAAACTGAATCAAGAGCTTGTGAATCAAAATTAATTTTGAAATCTGTGTCAATATTCTTCTTGATATTTGCAAGAAACATAACTGAGAAGTAAATTGTAATAAAAAAGACTGCATTTAATTGTTTTCCCCAATGTTAATTACTGTATGTAAAAGCTGTATAATCAGTTTTAGATATATTTTTCCCTGAAAAAAATGACATGTGTTTGATATATGTCCAAATTAATTAATATTGAATAGAGATCAAAATCAAACTGAATCAAGAGCTTGTGAATCAGAATTTAGCTGAACTGTGAAATCTGTCAATACAGTTGATACTTACATAAAACTTGACTGAGAATTGAAATATAATACCATATATATAATTGCATAAATCATTTTAAAATTTGCCTGATTTGCAATTTACTTGCAGTGTGCCGTGTTACTTACCTACAAATAAACAGCAATAAATCAGAATTTTAAAAAAATCACTTTAGTTTTGGACACATTTGCAAATTAATTGATATTGAGTCAAGATCAAAATCAAATCAAGAGCCTATAAATCGGATTCAAAATGAATCAAGAACTAGCGAATCAGAGTCAAATTGAATGCTCGTGGATTGCATTCAAATCGTGAATACTTTGTCAATATCCAGCCCTAGTTCCCTCACATATTCTGAGCGCTGAATGAGCAACTCTGAGCAGGGAAGTTTTCCTCCTGAAGTGTTTTGATGCCATCAGTCTGTTATTTTAAGAGTTTGTTGTGCTGTAATTCAGATTCATGACCTCTAGTCTGTTTGTACTTATTTCCCAAAGGCTTCCCCACACAGCACTGCCTCTCTCTGTGGGTTCTGCTGCCAAATGTGAGCACAGATGAGGGTTCGGTCTGATAGCAGCGTTATGATGTCTGTATTTTAATGACTTCAGATCACTGACATGATCTTTAATTGGAAAAGTGCTGCATACATCAGGAAGCAATTACCAGCAAAAGACAGAACGTGTCATTTGAAAGTCCATTTTTCTTTCATTTCCTCTCGTCTTTATTGTCTCACGGCCTCTTCTCTTTCTCTTTATTTGACCTGTTTATCTTGTTTTGTCATTTTATCTCTGACTTTCATCTCGCTCTCTTTTATGTGTCTCTGTTCCGTATTCAGATGAAGCGCTTATTCCTCAGTGTTTCTTCTCAGCGTCCGTCTATTATCTGCTCTTCTGTTTTCATCCGTGTGATTCTCGCTGGAGCTACAACGTAGTTTAGAAAGATGGGTGACAGAGGGCATAACATTTCGGAATACGTGGATAGAATCGCAGAATAGAGTTCATGAAAATGAAATTCACTGTATAGCACAGAAGGATGGATGAATAAATGATAAGTAGGACTGTACATTTAGTCAGACTGTGATGTGGGCTGGTGTATGTGAATATTATATAGAAACTTTTAACAGAGTTAAGCCAAATAGAGTTATACAGAGTTTTTAGCAAAAATTATTTCTCGCCATGAAAATAGCCAGAGAAGCTTAAATGGTGTTAAACGCAAACAAACAATAAATAAATATCGGCCTACTATATGGTAGAGTCTACTTTTTAAAAGTGATAAAACTTAATTTTTTTAGGAATATCGAATAATTTGCTTGTTTAAATTTTAATAGTAAAATTGTCTGTCTTTAATTGATTTCATTTTAAAAGATGAATTAAATTGTTAATGTGTTATGCCTTCTTTTGATCTCCACTATTTTTGATAATATATTTTTGTTAAAGTGTAAGTCAGTAAAATTAAGCAGACAAAACAGAAAATAAAATGGAAAATGCAGGATTTATGAGGAAAAACAAATGTATTTCATTGACCCAAAATATTTATTTTGTTAAAACATTTGTTTAATTAATTGCTTTAATTGATTTTTTCATGATTGTAATTAATTAGACATGCTTTTTATGACTAAAATCGAATTAAACCACAAAATATTTTTTTTGTTTAGCATTTAATCAGTTGTTGTTAAAATGTTAAAGTCGTTAAATCTGTTTCATTATTTTAATTAATTAGACATGCTTTTTATTATTAAAATTTAACAAAACTGAAACATGAAAAAAAAGAACATTAAACTGATTTTATAGAACTATGACAGTTCTATCTATTATGTACATTTCATTATTTTAATTTATTAGGCATACTTTTTGATAATTAAAATTCAATTTAACCAGTAAAGTATTAAAAAAAAAGGAAAAAATAAAAAACAGACTGGAGAGTAGTTGGGTGGTCAGATTTAATGGGGCCCTGCAAGAGTTTTAAATGCTTGTGTTTAGTGGAGACTTTTATCTGAAGCGACTTGCATGGAATCAAACCTGTGATCTCAACCAGCTGAGCTGCAGAAACTCCTGGAGATGCTGGTAGTCAGAGACAAAGACGTGGAGATGATTACAGATGGAGCCAGAGGGGGTGGAGATGGGCGATGGGGTTTGTTAGGATGAAAGGACGGATAGAGATACGATCTGAAGAGAAACACCAGAGAGATTTTCACTCACAGCAGGAGAGAAAAGGGAAAAATCGAGGGATCACCTGAGAGAAATACTGTAGAGAGATGTGTGTGTGCACTGCGAACAACACTCACTCATTATGTTTTGAAGAATCGTTTTTCACACTTTACACTGCAATATAATACAACAAACACACACGCTCATCTTTCTTCATTGGGCCTTAGAGGACAAACAGCAATATGAGGGTTTCAGTGGAAAATTACATCTGCACAAATCTGTGTCGGTGCACGTGTGTGTGTGTTTCTGGGTCACTCTGTTATGCAGAACATCTTTATCTCACCATGTGTCTTCATGTGCTGGATAGAACACATGTAAAACATATTAGTTTGTTTCCTTTTATCATAATTTCACAATTAACCCAACACAAGTAATGGTTTCTTCAGGAATGAAAAAACACCAATGTTTTCTCAAAACATGTTTGCTTTGGGTGATTGTTTTAAATGATAATACATTTCCAATCCTGTTGTGAACTTGTAAAATCCTATGGATTTTGGATATTATGGGATTTTGAGCTTCAAGCCTTACTATACAGTGAACTGCATTTTTTAAATGTTTTTCAGAAGAAGTCTCTTCTGCAAAAATACAGTAAAAACAGTAAAATTGTGAAATATTATTATAATTTCAAATAGCTGTTTTCTATATGACTGTATTATAAAATGTAATTTATTTTTGTGATCAAATCTGAATTAACTCCAATCTTCAGTGTCACTTGATCCTTCAGAAATCATTCTAATATGATGATTTGCTGCTCAAAAATATTTCTGATTATAAAAATCTTACTGACCACAAACTTTTACATGGTAGTGAATATAAATTTCACTTTTTTCTGTGCCGATTCCGTTTATTCCATTAAGTTGTATCTATAATAAACAATCATTTACGAGCTTAATCTTGAAAATGAAGGGCTTCAAACACAGATGTGAACATCAGTGTATTTTAGGCTCTTCACAACCCTGCAGAACTCCTGTAATTCCTCCTGAATCTCAAATGCACCTGTCGAGCATTAATATGACCGTTTTAATACATCAGAATAAATGTCACTGGAGTGTTTGACGCTCTCGTACTCATAAACACTTCATTTTAAAGGTCAGACATATCAATAGCTCTCTCAGGCAGGTTGATGTGATCCAAACATTATTCTTGTCTGTACTTCACATTAGGAGATGATAAATACGTTATTCAGTGCTGTTTGTTTACAGGTTTTCGTTGCATGTGCCTGCATTCATTTATTTAACTCCAGCTTGTGTGCTTCTAATGTTTGTCAGAGTTTTTTGCTATTTTTTAAATCTTCTCTCTGGCTCATGCTACTGTAGCTTTAAGACTTATTTGTTGTTAATTGAGTGACAGTAGTGTTAATTGTACTTTAAACGTATGTGAAAGAGATTATGTTTGTGACACCACACACTTACATTATATCTTACATCTTATTTTAAGACTTTACAATAAGATCACATTTGTTGACATCAATAAAAAATTAGCCTAATAAATAATATAAAAATGAATGTAACAGCATGCCTTTTTTTTCACAGCATGTTAGTTTATAAAAAAAATGTTAGTTCACAAAATTAATGTTAACACAACTTTCAATTTTAAAAGTCTATTAATAAATGTTGAAATTAACATTTTGATTACTAAATGGTCCATCTTTTGTTTGTTGACTAGTCTAGTTAAGTTTAACAAATGAAGCTTCAATAGTTTCCTCTTTATTCTGTGTTCCTGCAAACATTAAAAAAAAAAAAAAAGGATTTACATTAGGGATGCACCGAAATAAAAATTCTTGGGTGAAACTGAAAACCAAAAAGAGGAAACCAAGGCCGAAAACCAAAAACTGAAACACCGAAAGACATTATGCCAATTATTAGTACCATTGCATTTATGGCTATGAGTGTGTACTAACCTTACTAAAATCAAGTCATTGCAATTACTGAATCATGAGCTGCTTTTCCACTAATATCTGGCCGAACAGTTCTCTTTGCAGAACTGTTCCATTCCGTGCTGATCCAAGCTGATTTCAAGCGGATTTCCTTTTCTGTGCTGCGTTCCTCTCAAATATTTAGCATGTTGGAATCATCATGTTTGGTTTCAGGTGATAAATTAAAACGGGGTCTTTGCAGACGCACCCCCCCAATTTCGGCATTACATGTTTTGCAAATCGCTATCTGTGGGTCTTTTTCAGATATACTGAAATACGTCCACACCGCACACATGTTGCTTCAGACAAGCACGTGCAGGCCGCAGTTTCTGTTTGCGTCATCACAACATACTGTGTTGTTTCGGTGATAAAAGTCTTTCGGTGGCTGAATATTCGTGCATCCCTAATTTACATTGAAACATTTTTCTCTCAGAAATTGAACATTTTTCAAATTATTGAAAGGAAATTAGAAGTAGCATTGATTTTAACATGAAACTGAAATAGTATTTTCTTATAAAATGCACTGCAATAACCTTTGTTTAAAAATCATCTTTTACAGTGCATGTTACCGTAGTATAATATTTCTTTATGAAATACTTTTTTTTTGTTGTTTTTTTGCACAATAATTCTTTAAGAGCTTTTGTCAATTTGTTGTATTTCAGTGGATTTCCCCCTGTTTTCCTGCAAAGTTGCATAGTGAAAAATAAAATATTAAAATAACAACAACAATAATAATGTAGGATTTAAAACAGTATTTACTCAGACATTACTAGTAAAGTATACAAATAATTGCAAAGGAATAGCAAGTAATAAAAGGAATTTAGTGTAAAAGTAGAAAGACTGAAATAATATTTTGGTTAATATTATATGTTCATTAATAATAATTTTGGTAGATTTCTAAAATTATTTTGGAATTTTGGTAGATTTCCTCTTTATTCTTTGTCCTATTAAAGTCTTGAAGCGGTGTTTTTATACTTGTACTTGTTCATAATAGATGTTTTTGGGGTCTGAAGATAATGTGATCACTGATTTCACTCAGTGAAATTACTAGAAGCCTAAATTTTGATTAATTAAAAAGAAAGGCCAAGTAACACATTTAATTAAATGTGATATTTTAAAGTAGAGAGACTGAATTAATGTACTCTAATAAGCAACTTGGGATTTTTATCACATTTGGTCATGTTTTACCTGTTTCTTGGCCCATTGGGTGAAAATATTACATCTGCACAACTCTCCTCAACAAGACACATGATTTAGAGCACAAAGCTAAGTTTAAAACTAGTACAAGTGATGCTTGTCTTAGCAAACACTGTTAATGAGACATTTTGAAATCAGTGCTAAATTTAACTTATAGATCTCGGTACTTTCAGCAGTTTTTGTGGAGCAGACCACCTGAGATCCTGCACATTTCCATTGATCGTTTACATTTGTGTGTATGTTGAAGGTGACTCTTCTGCCTAACAGAAGTGTTCTGCCTTCGGACGTCCTACTTTATACTCTGATTACCCATAATTCAATGTGGCCAACACACGCACACACACACACACACACAATTCCTGAAGGAAAGGTGTGTGTGTGGATGTAAAATCCTGAATTTGCATTGTTGCCAGACTTTATGAAACATCAGAAAACTGCGGTGCTCTTCTGTTCCTCATGAAGTCCCGCACACACACTGTTAGCGGCGGCCCAGAGGAATACTGTGGATTTTGATTAAAAGAAGTAAAAGAGGCTCAAAGTTCAACACGGGGAAACTGAAATGGGACAAAAGGAAAGCACAGCTAATTAATTAATGATCTTCGTTATCAGCGTTTCCCTCTGTTAGTTTGGCTCGTAACGATAGAGGAAGGACGATAAGTGAAGTAAGAGCTGCTGTTTTATTCTCTCTTTTTCTGTCTTTGACTGCAAGCCAATTAATTAATCAGACTTTCTGAGATTAAACCTCCAATAATACATGGCCTGCAGAGGCTTCCTGAAAGTGTCAAGTCGTTTTTATTTATATAGCGATTTTTACATTAAACTTTTCACACAGTCTCTTAATATTTTCATGTCTTATAGTTGTATTTAGTAGATTGGTGGGACAATAATATAGTTACATTCAGTTTAGTTTTGATATATACTGTAGTATGTGCTTAATATACTGTATGTATACAAATAGAGATATTCTTATAAATCTAACTTTATACATAAATCTGTGTGACAATATAGATATATTTTGTGTAAAAAAAAAATTAAAATCAAGCAGCTGAGATTTGCTATAGATATCACCTTATGCGAGAATAAAGTTATATAAATTCAACTTTATATACAGTATATATGGAGAACTGTATGATTATATAATTTGTGATGATGTAATCTATATCGCATCCTACAAACATTGAAGTAGACACTTTACTTGCATTTGATGTGCTTTCTGGGTATATAAAATCAACTTAATTTGATGTATCTCATCTCTGATGCATATATGCAGGTAAAGTAGGAAGTATTGTATATGAGACTTTTAATATATATTGTCTCAGGTACATATGTAATCCTCATTCCCTGAAGGAGGGAACGGAGATGTTAATGGTCAACTGATGTTAGATGTCTCATTTGGGAGCCCCAATCACCTCTGAGCTTTAGAAGAAAAGGCCAATGAGAATTGGTAAGTGGAATTTGCACGCCTAGCCACTCCCGCACATACGTGCATCCACTCATTCAGGTTTGTGCTGAAGACGCATCTCAGCATTCAGTGCAGTCAAGGTTGTGCCATGGGGGATTTAACATCTCCCTTCCCCAAAGAGGGTTACATACGTAACCGTTCCCTTTCAGTTAGTCACATTCCAGGTTTTGTCAACTGATGTTAGGGGTCCCTATGGAAAACGCCACAACCCAAACTGTGTTACGTAAGTGCTGACAGGCAAGCATGTCAGAACAAATGTATCTCAATTCGTAACTGTCCCAACGCCCTTTAAGCCAGATAAACAACAATGGTCGGGGGCAGAGGCACAATGACAGATGTAAGTTTCTGTAAAAAACTTGGAAAAATAAAATCAAGGGAAACACAGTGGAAGACCGACTGTGGTAGAATCTGATAGAAAGCCATGTCCGGAGAGTAAAGATGGCATACTCTCTACCAGATGCAGTAACAGACTTCTCCACCAAGTCTGCACCTGTGGGACAACATAGGACCAGAGTTCACCAACAGAGAACAACTGGAAATAAGGCACACATATTCAACTAAGGAATGGTACAGCAAACCAAAAGACTGAGATCAACTCCCGCAATTTACCTGCTACTACCCAACACACGGGAGGACATGGGCTCCACCTGAAGATTATAGAATCTTGCAAAAGTGTTACGTGTCATCTAGCCAGCATCTCTGCATGTCTGCAAGAGAGACGTTGTGCTCCAATGCCCAGGAGGAGGCAATACTCTGTGTATATGGAATGAGTACTCTCTCTCAGTGGGCATGACTCATCTTGGGATCGGTACGCCAAGATGATGGCATCCCCCAACCAACAAGACAACCTTTGCTTAGAGACAGCCATCCCCTTCTGCTGTCCTACAAGGCAGACAAAGATCTGCTCTGAGCATCTAAAGCACCGATTGCTTTAAACATAAATGTGCAAGCCGCAGACAGGACGCAGCAATGCAAGGGCTTGGTCTGCCTCCTCCTCCTCACCACCTGACCCTGAGAGGGATTGATTGGAGCCTTGGGCACATAACCAGGCCAGGGTTTAAAGGTAAAGTGAGAATCAGCCAGACCAAACTCAAGACACGAATCTTTGACCGAGAATGCCTGCAGGTCCCCACCCTCTTGATGGAAGTGAGTGTGATCAGGAGTAAAGTCTTGAGAGACAGATGTTTTAGCTCAACTGAGTCAAGCGCCTCAAAGGGGAAGATGCTTTGCCATGAGTGAACCATCCACTGGTGAGCTGCAATGGCAATGACATACACCTTTAAAGCGGAGAGGGACAGCCTCTGCTTTAGCTTTTGCTGCATGAAGGAAAGAAACACACCATTCAAGCACTTGGCCCTAGCTTGACCAGAGAGGTCTACCACATTCCGTCCAGAAGCCAGAGGTGCAGGTTCCACAGATCGGGTCACGGGTGCCAGATCATGCCCATCCCCTGAGAATGAAGGTTCCACCTTAGGGAAATTCTCCATGAAGGGGCTGTTGTGAGAAGCATGATGTCAGTAAACCAGGTCCAAGTGGCCCAAAATGGCACAACCAACAGGACCTTCTCACTGGGGCAAAGGCGTATTTGTGTAAACTCTGGGGCCAGCTGTGTGCCAGCGCACCTGTGCCTCGGACAGGGAATAGAAATGCCAGCAGAGGGAGGACTCTCGCAAAGTGAACAGGTCCACCTGGGCTTCCCAGAATCAACTCGGAATGAGCTGAACCATCTGTGGATGGAGTCTCCATTCTCCATGGAGGTTAAGCTGTTGTAAAAGCACATCAGATGAATGGCACGCAGTTATTTGATTTGTGTTTAACTGCAGAGGAGGAGATGGCTGGTGAGTTGCAAAGAAAGCTTGACGGAGCTACGCTGTGAGGGGCCAGACCTCTGTGGGGACTGGCCCAACGGAGCATACCTGACCGTAATCTTCAGGTCTCCCTTGTCCCTAACCAGCACAGCTGTGGAGTCTTTAAATGAGGGCCGCGACCTTAGCGTAGCCATGGACACGCGAACACAATGTGGACATCCATGAATGCTGTCTCAGCATGATTACGGCTCAGACAGGTAAACTTTGGTGAACGTCTTCTTTTCTTTTTTCTTCTTAAGAGAAGCAGCGTTTACAAAGGGATCGGCTCCAAAGCAAAAATCTGAATGAGTGGATGCACGCCAACATTTTTTACACCAGTATGTTCAGAAAGTGGCTTGACATGCAAAGCTCAGAGGCGATTGTGGCTCCCGAGTAGTTTATGTTTATGTGTGTTATATTGTGAACCACATTTATTTTATTATATTCAGGTTATCAACCTGTAAAAAAAACTAAAGATGTTTTTAAAATTAATGAATTCCAGCCACTTCCTTCATATATCCAATTTGGAAAGGAATAAATGAATAAATTACAAGGGCTGTATGTCTATATACCTTGATGTCAATCGGTCCGCTGATTAAATATTTGAGAATATGTCTTTGCAAAGACTCTGTAGTTGTGTGTGTTTGTTTGATAGCTGCGTCTCAGGAACACAGTGTTTGTCTGGCAAATATCATAATATTGTACTAATTGCGTATAACTAATTTAAATGTAAGGAATAGGAAGGAGAGCTTTGGGCTTTTGGGGGACTGCTTGGATTTTTGAGCTTGTGAAAATTGAATTGTTTTCTGAAGTGCAGAAATGACATTCTGAGCTGTTTTAATTTAGGCGTTATTTGAGTTTGTTTGGTGTTTTTTTGTGCTCAAGCTTTTCGGTTTGATCCACTTGTATTTTCCTACCTGCTGATCTGTGTTCCGTCGTGAAACACCCATAATCCTTCACTCTGGCAGGAGATGAATCACTGAAGATCTGAGTTTTTCTCAAGTTCATCGCTCTCTGAACTGTTCTTGTTCATCCGCTGGCCACCCACCAGCCGTGAGCAGCACGAGCACATCGTCCTCTGCATGTTCACACGCTCCTGCTGCTCCTGCACACGGTCTGGATGAGATCCTGAGCCTCCAGAAACACAGAAAGAGAAAGAGAAAGGTTTTTTGAATCATTGACAACACCCACTCAACATATGCTCCTACCCTGGACGCGCACACACACTCTCGCACGCTTGATTTACATTAACCGAAACTACTCGGTTAAAGAGATTAATTCTTTTAACCAGATTCCCAGTTTCATTTTAATTAAGCAGAGCTCCAGGCAGAGAAACGCAAACATGCCAGAGTGATGGACCTCCATCAGGAATTAAATCTCTGCAGCTGTATGTCAAAGCCCTCTGATAAGAGCAAATTAACTCTGCCATCTGTCTGTTGTAGAACCTTGCTGAACGTGTGGGGCTGAAGGCTAAGATGAGAGCGCTATGTTAAAATGTAGTGTAAAACTTGCATCAGTAATCCAAATGCAAGTAATGTTATCTGATTACCAAAGTGCACACAATACAAAAGTAAGGATTTTAATGTCAGCAAAACAGGGGCCCTTTAAAAAAAATTCTAATATGTACTTAATAATTACAGTTCAATTATTCCTCTACGTTCCATTTATTATGCATTCTGAATTTTTCTTTATTTTTTTTCCAGTTTAAAAGCCTCTGAATTCTGTTTTAATGGTCTCATTTATTAAAAATAATCACTATTTTAAAAAAAAATAATAATTTAAATTAATTTACTTAAATCTACCAATATCAATTTAGCAACAGTTTATTATATGACACATTTAATAAGTTTAACAAACTTTAATTAGTGCTTTTATTTTGTAGTGATCTACTAAAAAAAAAATTAAACGTTGAAAAAAAAAATTATTACCTAAAAAATAAAGTTTAAAATAACATTTTATTAGTAGTTAGTATTAGTTATTTTCTAAATTCTTCATGAATTTTACATAAACCTCAAAACTATAAAATCAAGATAGACTCTAAATGTGTCTGTTCATGAATAAAACATTGTCCCCTTTGGAATTGAGCAAGAAAGAAAGACTTTGACTTTAATTACAGTAGGATATGCAGATCCCTGGAGAAAATACCCAAATTATTGTTATCTGGCAAATTAACATAGTCAAGTGAGATTGTAGTGATGACACATTTCACTCGCCATCATAGACTATTACTCTGTGTGTGTGTGTGTTTGTGTTCATTACACCATATGGGTCATAATTGAAATCAGATGCATAGCAGCAGGACTTTAACTCTAGATGCCCTTTTGACCTTTGAGATCAACCTCCTGTGCTGCCACACCTGTGTTTTGCACCTGTTACCCTGACAACAGTCCAGGAACAAAAAGATGTGACCCTGGCCGTAGGTTCTGTCGTCTGTCAAATTCATTTCAACAATACACACTTTTATTGGAGTCGTCTGCTGGGTGAGTCTGACCATCAGCCGACAAGAGCCCAGAGACTCCCTGATTGTGTTCATACAATGAAAGGGAACACTGACTAGACACTGTCAGAAAAAACTGAAAGAACCATAAAATAGTCTGTATGACTCATGCACTACTCCAACCTTCTGAAGCCCTATGATCAGAAAATTTAAAAGGATAGTTCACCCAATAATGAAAATTCTGGCAATTATTGCTCACCCTGATGTTCCAACACAAATGAAGATGTTTTTGATGGAAATCTGAGGGTTTTCTTACCCTGTATAGACAGCAATGCAACTGACATGTTCGAGGCCCAGAAAGGTAATAAGGACATTGTTAAAATAGTCCATGTAACATCAGTCATTCATGTTATGTTATGAAGCTGCAGGAATGCTTTTCGTGTGCACAGAAAACAAAAATAACAACTTTATTCAACAATTTCTGCTCCTCTGTGTCAGTTTTTGATCCACATTCATGAGAGTACCACACCATGTTAAAACTAATATAATGTAT
>JAUMHE010000063.1:4431670-4451336 GCA_032359235.1 Enteromius mattozi | reverse complement strand
AAATATATATATACATATGTTCATATATAAAGCATTTTATTTCAGCTATAGTTTCCAAGGTTGGTTGGTTGTTTATTCATTCATGCATAAGATAAAATATCTAATTTTTATTTAGTTGAAGTTCAGGTATAAAAAAATAAAATAAAATAATTAAAAATGAATAAGAATCAAATAAAACTGTAAAAACTATTTGCTTGTTTAAAATGCTAATGATGATGATGATGATATTAACAAAAAGATTAAGCTTTAAAAGATAAAGCTGTAAAAATACTAAAGCTCATCACAAATTAAGCTGAATTTCAAATATTAACACAAAGTAAAATATATCAGTGGTATTAAACTACACTGTAATCCACCGACAAGTTTCTCAAAGCTTTTGTTTAGCTCAAAACATCCAAACTTAGTCGTGATCAGCTTATGCCACTGACATCAAACATATTCATTAAAAATGTGCATATGCAAATCAGAAGAATACAATCATATGCATGACTCATAATTTTACTATGCAATTTTGATCTTCTCTGGTTACCATATGTTTACATTGCCTGGTGCAGAACAGTGTGAACACGATACTTCTCATTTTTTTGTTGCGTAAAGATAGTCAAGCAGGTTTGTGTAAATGCATTTTTAGTTTTAGATAGAAAAAAGTTTGATTAGCTTTTTCTCCATTTTGTATTGATCTTCTCAGAGCACGAGAGACAGAAATGATGAACATGTGAACTCTTTAGGGTTGAGTGGCAGAGATCTCTAATTATAAGTTTTAAAGCATCTCCTCCTCTCTCTGTCTCTGGGTTCATGCAAATGTTTAGTCTGTGAACTGTTGGCCTGTTCTTTCCTAATTAAACAAGACTAAATCATGCTCGTTTAGCCTCTTTAGAGAGCAGAAGTCTCAGCGTGCATTTAAAACTCTTTTAATACTGCAGAATGTAATACTGAACTTTAACACACACCTCCACGTTTGTTATCTGAAAGCTCTTATTAAACATGCTTCACTGCCACAGCCGAGCAAACTCTGTTCAGCAGCTGGGATCTAATTTAAGTGCATAATGATATTAAATGGTCATATTAGATTACAGTGTGTGTGGATTAAAATAAATGTGTTTTAAAAACACTTGAGTGCAAGATTTGTTTAGAGAAACATCGTCATGTTGTTTCAAAGCTGTATGACTCTTTCTTTTTTGAAACACTTGTTGGCAAAAGATCGAGCTGCTTTCTTTCTTACAGTGAAAGTGAATGGAGAAGAATGTTGTGGGACTCCAAAAACAACAAAATACTCCATAAAAATAATCAGAAATTGGTAGTAAATTGCACAATTAATAACAAATAAATACCCAGCAAGTAACTTTTGAAGTGGAAAAACTGACTTTGTTTTTGGTAATGGCAGGATAATTTTAGTATTAGGTATTATACATTTCTTATTTTTTAATTTTAGTTAAAACTTTAGTACTTCTTGTAATTTTTTTTTTTTTAAATGTCTATATAGTTTTCACATTTTAATTTCAGTTTTAGGTTTTGTTGTTGTATATCAAGTTAAACTACATGAAAATAAGAACTTAAATAGAAGAAAAAGCAAAAATAAAAAACTGAAATAAAATGGGTTTTTTTATTTTTATTTTTTATATTTAGAACTAAATATTATAAATATATTTATGATCTTATCAGATAAGATTTGAGATCTATGGGAGGTTTTTAACAAATACACTGTAAAAACTATGTTTCAAAATTGCAAATAAAATAAAAATATTGGAGTACATTTGTCAAATAAGTTTTTTTTTGCTCAAAATGAACAAAACTAAAACACACACACACAAACACACACTTTCTCTGCCTGTTATTCAATACAATGACATTTAAAACTTTACTTGGAGTACATTTTACAAGAACGAATTTTTGCCGTCTTTCTACTTCAAAATTTCATATTAAATTCAGTGTTACTTGTCGCTTCTTTATAATTATTTGTGAAATTTACTAGCAATTTCTGAGTTTTTTTTTTAAATCCTAATATTTCATTAATTTATTCATTTATTGAATCATTCATTTATTTTTAATTTATTTTTATTTTTTTGAGTGTAATGATTATAATTTGAATCTGTTACTCACACAGAGTGATATGAATTATTGTAATCATACTTTTATAAAGGTTTTTGGCCTTAACAGCTGTGGTCAGCATCCACTATCATTGTAAGAATGCACGCTGGTGAGTGAACGATGACAGTTTTTCATTAATATGTGATCTATGCTTTTAATTAAATGTTATAATCTATATCTCCTGCTCTATATGTGACATCAAACAGTTGATCTGATGTCATTACCACTGACCCAGCAGACGGAGAGAAGTGTTTTGTGTGTAATCTCGCCCGTCGCGCTGTTAATCGCTCTGAGAGATGGTTTTGGGAGGAATTGCTAATATCTATGTCTGTCTGAATTAAATGCGTTCATCATCTTGTCCAGAGCGGAGCGTGTTAATAGTGACTGCTGCTGCTGCTGTTAGCGTTTATCTTTAACTGTCCCGCGTGAGCATCAGCAGTTATCGTTCACAGTGTATGGGAACAATCGCAGCCTGGCGACAGCAGCCTTTAATTACTGCAACAGCACCAAACCTCACCTGTCAATCAAACAGAGGGCTGGAAACATCTCCAGGTTTTCAGTGTAACACTGTAGGTTTGCTTGATAAAAATCTGTAAAGATTTGACAGCAGAAAGACACTAAGCACATGCTGAAGGTGGACGCTTGTGCAATTAAACTAAAAGAAGTCTAAACTATCAATCAGACCACAGAAGGCCTAATAAAGTACCTGAGTGGTGAATAAAGTACCTGAAAGTACCTTAACTCTTTCTTCTGTTTTGTATTTTTGGGTAAGAATAAGAAGCACTTCGTCTGGTACTTAGTGTCTTTTATTCCAACGTAACAAAACATTTCTGGAATCTGCATCTGAAATAGCATTTAGATGTGTTTACACAGTTAATGTATCTCAGAGGGCACATGCATGTGTTTAAACTGCATTTACAGATGCATAAATAAGACTAATTTTGCTCTTAATATAAAACGTTAAATACTGATATTTGAAATAATGTAAAACATGAAATAAATAGTCAAAATGTGAAATTAAAACCACCAGTAGTAAGTGACTGTTAATGAGTGAGTCATTGAGATTCAACCGATTCATTCAAAAAGTGGATTTCACTGTCCATTGCTCAGAGACGCAAAACAGTGTTTGGAAATATTTTTGTTGGTAAAATTGAGAAAAAACTAGTAATATTATGTCTAAAATGTAAGTCACTTATTGCTTTGCTAAACTTGTATAACATGATTGTTAAATGTTTTGATGCGGTTATCTGCAGATCAACTACTCTTTGCGTGATATAGATGGATACAGAAGTTAAGTATATTCAATTAAATAAATATAAAAACATTCAGAAGCATGTTTGAATGCTTTACACAGAAGCAAATTAGAATGCATGGAATTTTAACTTTTTATTATAAATCAACATGCTTGCACTCAATTTCAGCCTAGTTGAAAATGTCAGATCATTACAACAACACTTACCATATTTTCACAGATGATGCTGTATTGCACACCCCACACTTGACTTGAGTGAAACAAAATCAAATAAAAAGCATCCGTGGTTGTGCACGCATTTGTTTACTTGAGCAAAAGTGGTTTTAGGAGTGTCTTGCAAACGCCAGACCACTGATTCATCAAACCTGCTTTCCTGCAGTCCGTGTTCTTCTGAATATTTTGTAGTAAGTAACGAATATGCTTTGGGGAAATGTATCGGAGTAAAAGTATATATTTTAATTAGCAAATGTAGTGGAGTACAGATACTTCTAAAAAAATACTTTAGTACTGTAACAAAGTATTATGACTTGGTTACAATGCACCACTGCCTGGTTGTGTGCAACAGGTTTAACAGTAAAGATCTGATCATGTGACCTTAGAAATTAATTTAACTGCATGGGTTTTTCCATTGTGCTGTAGATACTGAAATCATTGTAGGGTTGAATGTTAAACATGGGATTTCTCCCAACAATAGTCTCTTTGAAATTACCTTTTTGATTTACGGAGTTCTTTGAAGTACGTTGTGGAACTAAATTGAACAACTAGTTAGTGCAGTGATTTAATTAGACTCTCTGCTGTAATTTCTCTCATCAGTCCTGTGATCTCGAGCAAAGCCCGACATTACAGTCCAGAGAACATGCTGTTTAATAGCAGAACCTCCACTCATTAATGTTCATGAGTTAAGTTTTGACTATTAATATCATCTCCATCAGCACACATGTGTGTCAAAGTGGTGGTTAAATGGTTAATACATGTGCTGTCTTGTTTAGACTCTAGTTTATCTATCTAATACGATTATATCACACACAGGTCAAATTTGCATACTGGAGAGAGAGAAAAAGATACAGTAAATCACATTTTATGAGTACATATTAAAAGTAGTGCTGTCAAACGATAAATCGTGATCAATCGCATCCAAAATAAAAGTTTTTCTTTACATAATATATTTGTATGTGTTGTGTGTATTTATGAAGTATATATAAATACAAACACAAGCATGTATATATTTAATGAAAATATGTTATGCTTATATATTAAATATATTTAGATATAATATCAAATATAAGAAAATAAATATATAAATGCATTTACATGTAAATACTTTCATAATATATACTGTACATGTGTGTTTTAATAAAACATAAGAAATAAACACAGCATAAACACATATGTTATGCAAACAAAAACAAACAATTCATAGTGATATCCATCTGAAGCTAATAGCAAATAAAATTAGGCTTTGGGCGTCACAATAGTTGTTGTTTATCTTTAATGCATTGATTATATTGTAGAAATGTTATGAAAGTGAGAGAGAAAAGGTCCACAAGTTTAGAAGCAGATATCACAGAGGACTTTAGAGCATGGACATGCAGAGATTCATCCTGTTTTCACCTTCATTGTTGTATTCCTGTGCCCTTTCTCAGCAGAAACACACAAAACCAGGCCAGAAACATCATCCTTTACACAAGTACACAGATATGAATGCTTGGCCAGTAGATTAAAATGTGTTCCTGTACATGATGAACCTGCATTGAGATTTATTTTTACATAATTTTACATTTAGTTTAATAAACTGTTGGTTCATCATGACAGTATTTGATCAGAAAGACAGTCTAGCCACAGAAAAAGACAGATTACATGTTTTCATAAGTGTGCAGAATATGTTTCTATTTCTAGATGAGTCTTTTTTCTTCTCTGCTCTCAGATCTGGCTGGTTATCTGAGGAACAAGGACAGCGTTGAGTGAGTGTGTGTGTGTGTGTGCGCGCGCGTGTTATCGCTTTCTATCAGTCAGGTGGCTTATTCTGAAAAGCCATTTCCCTCCTGACACTCGCCAATTTCCTGTTTGCAGCTTTGCGCTGATGTTCGTGGAAATAGAAGTGACATGTTTCTGTCACAAAACTATAACAACACAATTCTGCTGAATTATTGCACTTTAAACACTTCAGTTTGACTCCTGCAGACTTCCACTTTTATACTATAGTTAAACATGCGCTTTTTCTGTTTAAGAAGATGCTTTCACTGAGGTCCTCTCTGTGACTACACATTGTGTGTGTTTAGTGCTGGTCTATTGTTTGGAGGTTTTGGCAGGCGCTGACAGCAGGGCTGTGGGTCTGTCTCTGGTTAAGCTGCAGCGTGTGTTGTTTCATTAGGGTTTATCTCTGTGTAGGTTAATTACATTACAGGCTCGTAAGAGTGCGTACACAACACACATCAGTCGCTACGGTAACGAGAGCTGTTTTACAGCACTTCATGGTGCTTTACTGCACCATCAAAGCCTTTACTGCGCTTCTTCCTCCTTCATGAAAGTCTTTGTCACATGACTGCAGTCAAACACACTCGTCTGTAGAGGTGAAGTGTACTGTAAAAATAAAGAAAAATCAGTGTTACACACATCAGAAAGCTGTTTTATTGCTGTCTTTTTTGTTTCATAGCTGTCAAGCTATGTAGGTGTATAAGGAATCAGTAGCCTATATTTAATTTAATTATTTATTTATTCTGTGTGTGTGTGTGTGTGTGTTGACTTTCTAAGCTATGTAGGATTGTGGGCAAGCTGGAGCCTTTATTTTATTTTATTTTATTGTATTTTACTTTGTACCGATTTCCCAACCTATGTAGGTGTATTGGGAAGCAGGAGCCTTTTATTTTATTTTGTTTTGTTTTTATTCACTGTGTATTGTGACCTTTTTATTTTTGAGAATATAAAACTGAGTAAATGCACTATATAGACTATATAGGTTTGCACATTGTTTAAAGATCTTTGGAAAAGTGATAAAATATGCGATTATTTGAGGATAATTTAACAATTATCAAACTAGTTAGTAGTGACTTGATTTACATCACACGCTCTGGTTTTCTTCTCAGCTGTTTCATAGATTTACTGCAGTCTGTGTTTCAACAGTTGCAAAGAGTCTCAGTCAGTAATCTTCAGCTATTTCTGAAAATAAAATCAACACTTTATTAATGTTTTCCCAGTCCAGCGTGTTTACTGGCCACACACACACACATGTGAAAGGTAATCTCCATAATCCTCCCCACTGGCACTGTGTGTTTCTACTGCCTTATGAATAGTGTAAACCAGAGTTATGATCGCAATACAGACACACACATACACAGATATGATGCGATGTATCATAGCACAGATATATCAGTAGAATAGAGGAATTACACAGCAGTGTTATCTGGTTCCTGTTCAAAGGTGTGATTCACACAACTACCAAATAATCCAACACTCTCAGATATAGAGACATACAGGATTATATACAGGAGAGTATGAGTGTGTGTGTGTGTGTGTTACAGAGCTATAAGAATGAGTATAGACCAACAAAACAAGATTTTGCATTCAAAATGTAATCGCTTCCTTTACAGTCAGTAGAGCTGTTGCTTCATCTTTGGCTGACAGATGCCCTGAAATAAATGCATTTGTGTATATATATATATATATATATATGCATTTTATTTATTTCATTCAGTTTTGTTATATATTTAAAAATCCTTGCTGTTTGTGATGTTTCTGGCTTACTGATCATCTTTTATTTCTAGCTGTAAAATCAGTTATATTATATTATCCGTTTTAATTTTAGTATAAGTTTATGTAAAAGAAAAAAAAATATTTGGTATTATTTTTTATTTGGTATTATTTTCATCTGGTAAAACTAAATGAAAATGATAAATATTGTAATTAGGTGAAATAAGTTTTTTATATTTCATTTTATTTCTATAAATATTTAAAAAATATTTTTGAATATAATTTTATAATAATTTATTTATAGTTATAAGTTGCTAAATGATATATATATATATGTATATATATGACTAAATAGTCAGGATCTCCCAGCTCTGTGAGGTACTTCCTGAGTAGACAGGATGTTAGTGTTAATTTTCCAGATTTCCGATGGATCAGTTCTGAATTGTTCTCTTTGTAGTAAAACATTCAAATGTCAATTAATTCACAAGGAGTCACGTGACCTTATTCCAGCATGGCATATCACATTGTGGAAGCCAATATCATTTTATTCATGTAGTTCATTTGGAGCAATTCTCTGAAACAAGCCCCCATTACGGCAAAAACTCACATTCTCATTACAGCGAAAGTGTCAAACAGCCGCCCTACGGCGCTCTGCAATTCCTCCTCGTGAATTCAGATATGTCGATTCAGATGAGAATTAATTTAACACACGACCTCGATGTTTGTCAGAAACACTAGCGCATTCGGTCTGGAATATTCTCCTGGGCTTTTGGAAGAAAATCACTGACATTTCCGATAGAGACAGCAATAAAATCACAGACTAGTGGCTGTAAGAGCTGAAATTACCTTAAACCATCACAAAAAACAATTACGAGCCCTTGATTTTATTCTGTTGAGGTTCCCCTGCTGTTTCAATCACACACACTTCGTAATAACAGAAGAGTCAAGCTTTCATATATCAGTTATCTCTTCAATATGAACAGATGATTTCAGCTGCTCTACATTCAATTTATAACTCTAGACTCTAATTAGATGACAAATAACTCATTTAGAAATTTATTGTTGGTGATTTTTTTTATTATTTTTTTATTTTAGGAGAAAAATATTTCATAAAAGTTAAGTTTCCAGAGCCGTGAATAAGAAACTTTTGTAGAATGAAATGTTCTTCTGATCTCTGACCTGTGTCTGTAGAGTCTCTCTGTGCAGGGACTGTCATTGTTTCTTTGTAAATAAGTTTTGTAAATAGAAGTGAGTATTGTTTGGAGAGCTGAATGTAATCAGAGCTCCTCAGTGTGTGTGTCTGTTCCTCCTGCACAGATAAATATATCATGGGCACACAGGCGTGCTCGCTTCAGCGTGTGTTTGTGTGTTTCTGTAGGCTGCAGCGATGCTGATTTAAAAAGTTTAGCATCCAGACTCAAAGACTGGTTTGGGGTTTTGCACACGGATGCCAACAGAGACCTGAAGAGCACCACGAGTGACACTGCACAAGGACGTAAGTGTGTTTGTGTGTTCAGATTAAACTCAGAGCCAATTTATTAATGCTTTTCTGTACACTATATATGAAGAGTTCAGATACAAAAGCCTTTAAGTGCTGTCTGAATTTTTCCTCTAAAGTGAGTATTTTTTTTCTCAGGCTCCTGTGTGAGGGTTCAGTAATTTCACTTTAATGGCAGTGAATAATTTTTATTTGAAATAATTGAACATAAACATAGGAGCCTGAGAATGAGGCTCATTTTAGGTTGAGCACTTAGAGGCTCTTGCATCTGAACTTTACATATTATTTTACTTTTTTATTTTACTTGTTAAATCCAATATACCATTTACTACCAATTTATCTGGAAATCTGCAGGATTTTACATAAAAATGTTGCATTTGCAACAAGTACTAGACTTGCTAAAATGGAAATATAAAAGCTGCAGATCTTCTGTCAGATCGAAAATGTACTGACAGATTTGTCACAGTAATGGGATTTTTCTGAAGCTCGGAAGATTTCCACGGAACTGGTAGTAGTGCACTAAACGTTATGTGGTTTTAAAGTTTAAATAAAGAAAGAAAATTCAAATGTTTAAATTCAAATGTTTAAGGTGAAGTAGTGTCGCGGGGAAGAGACGAGGAGGCGTGCGGATTCACATGCAGGCTGTTTATTAAAAAAACACAGAGTAGAAACAGGCAGAGTCGTATACCGGCAAACGTGATCATAGGAGGCTGAGGCAATGGGATAGTAACAGTCCATAGCGTGAGTCAGGTGATGGGCAAACAGAATCCAGAGGGGTAAGACGAGAGCGAGAGTCCGGGAAAAGGCGAGGTCGAAAACAGTAAATCCAGAACAGGGAAACTAAAGAAAACAAAGAACGCAAACACGGGAAACTACAAACGATAACACACGACAGATCAATGAACCGTGACAACACATACACATCCGGGGTTTAAGTACATAAGGTCATGGGTTACTGGGTGGAGACATGAGTTAGAAACTATGACAACTGACGAGGAGGGTGGAGACATGAGTAACGAAAAGTCCAGACATGAGGCAGAGACAAAGACACACAGAGTTCACGTGGCGCCGTGGGCGGAGCCGGCACCTCCAGCCAGATCATTACAAGTAGTATATTTACTAAGAGTAATACAATGCCAAAAAAATAAATAAATAATAATAATAATAATATTACTGAAATAAATAAATAAATCATATTTTAATTCACCCTTAACTAATTTCTATATTTATTGTGATATATTTATTGATTATAATATATAACATATAATAATAATATATTTTACTTCAGCCATAACTCACTCCTGTGTTAAATATATTTACTGTGATATATTTGTTGATTTTAATTGATAATATATATATATATATATGAAAGCAGAAATTGTCAAATGTTCTGTCTCAAATATGCAAGACTGTAGAACACACACAGAAATTAAAATCATTATATATTTTTCTTATTAGAGTAATTTTATGTTATTTTTCCATTTTGTTTTTGTGTTAAAACCAATAAATATAACAGAAAAAAATAGGTATTTATTTTCTTACATGCGTGCATACTTTATTCATTGTAATAATTCTGTTTACCAGTGAACCTGACGTCTCTCTCTCTCTGCCCTGTAGGTTTCGACACCAGCATTTTGCCCATCTGTAAAGATTCTCTCGGGTGGATGTTCAACAAGCTGGACATGAACTATGACCTTTTGCTTGACCAATCAGAGCTCAGCGCCATTTACCTTGACAAATACGAGCTGTGCATGCGGCCTCTGTTCAACTCCTGCGACTCTTTCAAAGACGGAAAGCTGTCCAACAACGAGTGGTGCTACTGTTTCCAGAAACCTGACGGTGAGTTAAGGGACATTATACATATACATGACACTGGGGAGTATTTTACAATACGGAGCTAGGCATAGTTAGAATTAGAAAACTGATAAATGTGTTTCTTCAGGCATGCCGTGTCAGAATGAGATGAACAGGATTCATTCTCAGAGCCGGAGGAAGACTCTGATAGGTGGGTGGATGCGATGAGCAGCTGTTAGCTCCTCCCCCTGAATCCAGCATGAAATGATTTGTAACTGTGTGTGTTTGTGTGTGTTTGTAGGGGCGTATGTGCCGCGCTGTTCTGAGGATGGGTATTTTAAGGCCACTCAGTGTCATGGCAGCACCGGTCAGTGCTGGTGTGTCGACAAATACGGCAATGAGATCGCAGGATCCCGCAGACAGGGAAACCCTACCTGTGGTACAGACACTAAAACACACACACATCTGCTGTCTACTGAGTATTTATTCATAATTCACAAAGCCGTTGCACCTCACTCTTTTGTCACTTAATATTTTATTTTGGTGCATCAATCTGTTTTGTTACTTAGTATATACAACTATGATCCACACTGCTTGTGATTGTAAAACAAAACATTAAAAGAAGTCTATTTTTATGAGTGTGGATCATAGCTGTACATAATTTTAAAATAGCTTTTTTTTCAGCTTTCATTTCAGGTATTTTTAGTAATTGTTTTTGTGTTTTTGCCTTTTTCTTTTTTTCTGTATAGCTTTATTTTTTTTACTTCAATTTTGTTTTACTTACCAAAGCAACATTTTATGCTTGTTTTTATATTTATATTTTATTTGATTTTAGCTTTATTTCAGTCTACATTTTTATAAATATATATATATACAGTTTTTGTTTTTTTATTTAGCTGTATTTAATTTACTGAAAATGCTTTTCAAGGTTTTTTTGTTTGTCATTTTGTTATGTTTTTAGTTTATATTTTTAATATTTCTGTATAGATTTTATTTGTTTTTTATTTCCATTTACTGTAAGTAATTTTAATACTTCAAAGTTATTTGTCGAGGCAACATTTCTAGTACAAATATAACATTTCTAGTAAATATATATATTATTTTTACTATTATTGTTTACTATATTATTATATTTTAATTTATTTTATTAGTTTTAGTTTTATTTCAGTTACTGATTTTTTATATTTCTACATAAATTTAGTTTGTTTTTATTTCAGTCTTAGTTTTAATAATTTTAGTACTTTAACTAATTTCAGTTAGTTGCCAAGGCAACATTTCAAATTTTCATTCACGTTTTTTCAAGTTAAAGTTTTTCATCTAATATTTATATTTGCTTTTATTTTATTTAACTTTCTTTGAAAAGGTCTTTAATTTTACTTTTAGTCAACACTGATACATACACACACATTTCAATTCCTGCAGCAAACTCTGACAACTGAAGCTGCATTATTCAACAGTGTTTCTTGAGTTCTCTGTCAAAATGTATAAAATATCATATTTTATATATAATAAATGATCTTCCTCAGAACACACCCGCACACCCGCTATCTATCCACCTGACACCTTCCCTTTCATCTGCCTTTGTGTGTGTGTGTGTGTAGAGGAGGATCAGGAGACGTCTGGAGATTTCGGCGGCAGCGGCGGCGGTGCCGTGATTCTGCTGGATGATCAGGAGGAGGAGTCTCCACAGCGTGGGCGGGGCCGACAGAAAGAGAGGCGGGGGCGACTTCACCCCCGCGGGGCGATCGAGGACGACGAAGATGCAGAGGACGACGAGATGGGCTACGTCTGGTAGCTCCGCCCACCCATCTTCCGCTAATTAACCAGGGACCCATGTTAAAATGCACAGTTCTGAAGCCATTCCAGCTCCGCCCCCTCAGACACGCCCCCTTCTTCTCATTCTGGATCTAAACTTGTCCTTCTCATTCTCTCTTTCTCTCTCTCCTCAGCCGCCTCTTCATGTTCTGTCCTCTGTTTTCCCTCGTTCAAACTCTCCTGGATTGCTCTCTTGCGTATTCTAGACCGGCTCTAGACGGTAGACGTGCATGACGAGATTGTTCAGCATTTCGGGGGCTTCATACCAGTTCTACGTAGGATGTTTTTAAAGGGTTCATTCGCAGTGGTGATATGCATGAACGCCACTGCTGAATGCAGGAGATGATGTCTGAGACCTTCGAGGGCAAGGATGAGGTGGGCTTAAGCCAAACGCGCACTACAAGACTGAAGCTCATCGCGCTTTCATGTTTTAAATCTGCCACAAGAGGTTGTGGATCATAGCGTTGATGTTCGCTCTGTGTGAGACATGCTACAACTTGTCACAGATGCAAATCTGAGCATTTTTTGGTTTCTTTTTTTTTCTGCGTGCAAAAATGACCTGAAGCCCTTTCTTTTGTGTGAATGAGTTTGCGTGAGAATGAGAGAGAGTTTGCGCAGGATGATCTTGTAATTAATGCATGTAGACTGTGATTAGTTGAGTATAATGTGCACAAAAACAACACAACACAAGAAACGGTGTAGATGTGCACCAAGCAATGAGCTTCAGTCTGGGTTGTGTGTGCTTGACTTTATGCTGCTTTCACGTCAACTCACAATTACTGTAATTATAAGAAGCAAATCCCGTGCATGCATCTGTGAACTTAGTTCAACTTCATTGCAAAAAAGCACCGCTCTTCTTCAGTATCTTAGTATTTCACTTTTTAGTTAGCTGCAAATACAACATTTGAGTTTATATTTTATTTTATTTCAGATTGATTTAATTCATTCAATTCATTTCTAACGCTTTTAGTCATTTTGTCATGCATTATTTTTCATAATTAATATTTTTACATTTTAAAATAACTAAATAATTACTATTATTTATTTTGACATAGCTTTTTATTTTAGTAATTTTAGTACTTTTTGTTTATTAATTACAGTTGGTTGCCCAGGCAACTTTTAGTTTTTTTAATTTATTTGATATGCAGATTGACATAAGATATTAAGTTTGTGCTTAAAAGGAGAAAAACATCTGCCAGTGGAGTCGAAAAATAATCTTTATTTTAATGAACTTGACTTCAAGATGATTTTTCCGACCCTAATGGCAGACATTTGTTCTTGTTTTAAGCATAAACTCACTTCATTTTGCCAAATTTGTCTGAAAACGAGACTCAAGTGAGTTAATGCAGTAAACAAGAACTAATATCTGCAAATGGGGTCAGAAAATCATCTTGTATGTTTATTTTTCTGACCCCATTAGCAGAGAGTTGTTCTTGTTTTAAGCATAAACTTCTAAAACTTTTCAAACCTTAGCATAAAAACCTTAATATGTCATTTTGGATTAAAGTGTAAATTAATTTAAGAATATTCACATGTTTATATTTGAAAACAAGATAAAAAATACTAAGGAAGAGCAGCACTTTTTGCAGTGTTTACCATAGTGACATAATGACTAAAGTTATTTGGCTGCTTGTTTGAAATGGTTTCATTATATTGCAGGCAGTCTTGCCTGGAGCCTTTGTTTTTCAACATTTTGCAAAAGAATCTGAGCATACGTATTTCCTATCACGGATGCCATAATAAGAAATAACATCTGTGTCCAAGCGTGTGAACAGAATCTGGTAATTGCAGTGATTGCGACGTGATGCGAGCGCAGCGTTGGGCCTGGTATTATCCTTTGTTTGTTGTCTTCAGCTGATGATTTTGTTACAGAGTCCTTCATTCCGCTTTGGTTCTGTTTTTCTTTCACCGTCTCGGAGTGTTTAAGTGGATCGTGACCTTTGCGTCGGCTCTCCGTGCGATCCGTTCGCTGAAGCTGGAGAGTTTCGGCTTGACAGAATTCAGAGGTGATCAAACGGCTCGTCGGCCTGACCTTTTCAAACCATTACCGAACGCTTCCTCTCGCTGAAAAACAGAAGGCGAATGAAACAGCGTGACGGCTGTCAGCAGATGAATTTGCCGTCGTTAGCGCATCCGTGAGACTCTGGGCCCTGGAGTCACGTCCGCCTCGAATCTTCATCTCATTCCACATTCATCATTTGATCAAAATAGTTGGATATGTCAAGCTTAAACAGTTTTATAAGCACACGTGAGGTTCATACGGCTGAATCTAGGCATTCTGACAGGCATCACAACCTCTACTTGCTGTTTTGATTTGCATACAGGTTTTTTGCCGATCTCACTTGCTCAGCAAACCCACAATCCCCCGCTCGGCTCCAATAGAGAAGATACACCGCTGTTAGACCGGATCGGATGATCCACGATCCTTAAAGAGTTTAGTGCTGATATCAGATCACAGCAGCTTAGTTCTGTTCCTCTGACTATATTCACACACTCCTCTCTCATCGTATGGCATGTCTTTTCTCGCTCGTGTCAGCGGTGAGTTCTCCGCAGAAGGAGACGTCTCGCTCTGTGATCATAGACAGCACTGCAGATGGATTATACGAGGCATTTGGCACCCAGAGGGGAAGTTTCTGGGTGCTCCTGAGGGATTATGGGTAACAGAGGAACGAACTGATGGGCTTATGGCTTCCTAACACCTTTTTATTCTATTCTTGATTTTCCCCTTTGTTCCTCACTGCACCATTTCATTCCCATGTGAATGGTGGTTTAGCTTGGAGTACGAGACACATTTAATAGATCAAGAGGAGTGAATAATCATTCACGGACACTGGTGTTGTTCTAAACCTGTAGTTTTACCTGGTTTGTACTGCTTTTATACATCACAGTGAAAGCAGAAAACATAAAAGCATGAAAATCTTTATTGGCATCAATGAGTCCACAAAGAACCTTAACCATCTATTCCACATTATCTTTTTAGTGGAAAAACCAAAATAAAATAGTAGTTTTAAGATCTTTTTCATTAAAAGAATGACCTCATGTGTATTTTATTAAATATGTTTAAAACATGAGATATGACAGCAGGCACCATTGTTATTTTTGCAACTGGAGAGATTTAAGAGCTGCGGGAAGACAAAATCTTTCAGGTTTGGAACAACACAAGGTCTTATTCTTAGAATACCCTAAAATAGGGCTGCACGGTTTGAAATATTTATGAAATATTAAATGCAGTATTAAATAAAATGCAATATTAACTATTATTTCAGTGTAGAATACTAAAAAGCATATTTTAGATAATAAATAATATTATTAATAATAAACTATATAAAAATTACAGTACTGTTTAAAGCTTTCGTAATTTCTTCGTTTTGACATATTTAACCTTATAGCTTTTATTTTGGCCGATTTTGTATTTTATTTTTTCGAGCTGCTCATGTGTAAATGAACACAGCATCACGCTTAACTTTGAAACATACAGCGAAGTTATATTTTTAATTAATTAAGTCATATTGTGGTTTTATTTTGTTTAATCGTGCAGCCCTATCCTGAAATATGAGCATCAAGCTACAGGACGTCCATGCTTCTTTCATTCTGGCTCTCTTTCTCTCTGTCTATCGATCACATTCTCAGATGAAATCAGTTGTTATCGTGATAAGCTGAGAGCATCACACACACACTCACACACACACCATATCTGATCTCTACAGAACTGCATCTGACAATAACAATGACCTTTGACCTTTGAGGTGACCTCTCCCCTCCTCTAGTGCTGCTGTGTGTCTGATGCCTGGCCTGCAACTGTAAACTTCCCCCTGGCCCGTCCCGCCTCTGCCTGCTTCGCTCCTGTACAAAGGTGCAATAAAAGCTTTGTCACGATGTTTTCACATATTTTACCGCAAACACACACACATACACACAGGCGATCTGACCGCTCACACCTGCAGCTACAGATGAAAGAGTCAATGGCCATATTTGCAAGAGTTTCCTTTGTTAATTCTCTATATTTTTTACTCTGTAAAGACAATAATTAATGTGTAAAAAACAAGAAAAATGCTGAATGTTCAACTGGAGATGTAATTAATGACGTCATGTGGCTTCGTCCATTTGCCTTGCCTGAGTCTGGATGTGTAAAAACCCTCCTGTGGTCCTGAGTTCAGTGTACAGACCCTCCTCTGTCTCTCTATCTGTCCGTCTCTCTCTCTCTTTCCACCGTCACAGTGCCGCTGTTTGCACCGGATTCACTGTTCAATCTGAGCCAGTGTGGCTTTTTAACAGCTGAAACAGAGCGCTAGGTGGCTGATCAAGTTTAATGACAGAAAATTAGCTAAAATGGAATCATTGAGATGAATCTAAATACAAGTTCTGCATTGGCATTGATGGTTCAATGTAGAACCTTCCATAGATTTGAAAGATTTTTTCAAAGAATCACTTTGAGAAACCACAAACTGTTCTTCTATGGCTTTGCCACCTTTGAAACCCACCTGAAATTGTTATTTTTAAGAGTGTATTTTACACATATGTGCTCAGAAATCACCAAAACAGGCCAGTTTTGAGTTCTATGATCTCAAAAGCCAGCTGTGTAATCACCAGTTCTGGGTCAGATCTGAAACGTAAAGCTGCTGGTTTTGACTGAGTAACACCGGCCGAACGCCGGCACCGCTTCGGTGGTTTCTCTCTGTTCTCGTGTTTTCTCGTCATTTCCCCTCCTGATCGAGAGTCCCAGTGGAATGTTCTTGTTCTGGGCTGATTTGTTTGCTCTGTTCGGTTTGTTTGGTTTCTCTCTCTCTTTTTTTTCTCTCTCTCTCTCTCTCTCTTCCTTTTTTATTTTTAGTTTTAGCTGTAAAATGGTTCCTTGAGAAATTGTTTGTCTGAATAAAACTGGAGTTTGTCCTCGTCCAGTTCTTCTCCATCTGCTCGTGTGTCTCTGTAGGAAGCTGGTCTCTGTGAGTCTACACAAGGTCTGAGAACTGGTTCTTATTATGAATATAATGGAACTGTTTATAGCATTTGGTTCCATTAGCAGTTTTTTTGAACATCTGAAATCTTGTCATTTAAATCTAACAAACATTTGACCTTGATTTGTCCATTTAAATGGTCATGTTGAAACTGAAAAGTATAGTGAGTCAGTTGATTAGACTTTTCAACTAATAATTTAGATTTTTTTAAAATTTCAGCCTTATAATCACAATTTTGACAGTATTTTATCATTTCAACTTTGTATGTAGAATTTTAACCTTTATATATTATCATTTCAGCATATTTTATCTCAAAGTCACCTTTTATCTCATAATTTGGGCTTAAGAATTTATCATTTCAACTTTATATTTTAGAATTTCGATTTTCTCAATTTCATCATTTCTACTGTTGTTTTGTTCAAGCAAGATAAATCCCTGGACAAGTCATAATTTGATCTTAATATACTTTTTACCTTTATATCTCATAATTTCAGCCTTTCTATATTATAATGTCATGTTATCTTGTAATTTGGACTTTCATTTCAACTTTACATCTTATAATTTCAAATTATTGATCATATAATCATAATTAAACTTTTTAAACTGCTGTTTCACCAGAAAGTCTATTTATATATTTAGATTTTCTTTAAACGTTACGAGTTTTTTTTTTGCCCAGAGGAATTACGCATAGTAAGATTTATAACACACCGTTAGAAAATAAATATGTTGAATGTTATTTTCATGCTAACGTTCATTCCTGTCAAAATATTTATCTCTGTCATCAGTATGTATGAAGATTCTCTGTTTGGACATTTACCACAGAGTGGGTTGAAATATGGCTCTCATCTAGAAAAATCCAATCCGTCCAGCGTAACTCGGCAGCTTTAATATCATCAATGATCTCCACGTATTGATTGTTGTCTGAGGCTCTATTTCCCATAGATACGCCCTCAGAACGCCACGCATCCGTCAAAGCTAATGATCTCCAGCGGACACGGCAGACGCTCTTCCTTTGTCTTCATTTGATAAGCTTTATTCACCCATTGATTTCATAAGACCCGATTTATACGCTTTAATTCATTAGGCCGGCAGAAAAATCCATTATTTTGTCAGTCACTCTTCCTGAGCGTCTATGTCGCCCACTCCTTCTCTCTCTCTCTCTCCCTCTCGTTTCTCTCGTCTCACTCCATTTAGGACGTGCTAACCGATATGGTTTCACTGGGATTCTAGAATGTTCCTCTTGTTCCAGAAATCTTTATTGAAGTGGGATCTCCTCACTCTCAGCTCCTCACCTCTGATAAAAGCAATTTGGAGCTGACAGCGGGCGTGGAGTTTATTTACAGACGGTAGCATGGGAATTTGTACCATCTGGACTCCTTAAAATACCTGCATTCAACATGTCAATTTGTCCCCTTTCAGAGTCCGTCAGAAAACAAGAGAGATGTTTCAGAGGTCTCCAGGGGGATTGTGGGTAGCTGCAACATATGCCAGAACGTGTGTTCCCTCTATGATTGAAACAGCAATTAGCATTAGTCTATTATTTCCCTGTATTATAGGCCAATATGACGGGGATTCAGATTTGATGAATGGAATTAAAAGTTAAAACGTGATTTTTGTGTTTCTTCCAGTTTTGCGTCCAGTTTCCGCAACATAAGTTTTTTTTTCGGTAAATCATATTTTTGATGTATATCATAATTTTGCCAAAAACAACAAAGAAATTGACTGCTTAACTTTTCCCCATAATTTCCACTTTTATCTGTTAATTATTAACTTTATCCTGTCATTTTCTGTCTTTTTAAAAAAATAATTGAAACTATTTAGCTTATAATTTTGACTTTTTTAAACTCAATAGTAATCATAATATCAATGTAGTATTTCATATATATTTCATATCATTTATCTTGTAAGTTAGAATTTTTGTTTCACAACTTTGTCAGCTTTACTTTTTATCTCATAATTGAATTTCTCAATTTCAACAGTAGTATTTCACATTGTCAACTTGCCTCGTAATTTGGTCTATTTATCTCATAATTTCAACTTTTTAATTTCAAAGTTTCAATGATCTCCGTAATTTAAACTTTTCATCTCATAATTTTGACTTACCTCATAATTTCAACTTTGTTGTAATTATAACTATCCCATAATTTCAACTCTGTCATAAATTAAACCTATCTCATAATTTTTCATAAATGTTTTGTGATTTTCCACTTAAATATATATATATATTATAATTATGACCTAGTACGTTGTATTTTAAATCTCTATGCATTTTTTCATAATTTCAGTTCTCCATAATTTCACATTTTTACCTCATAAATTGGACTTATCTCATAATTTCAACCTTTTGTCATAATTATGACATTTTATCTGATAATTTCAACTTTTTGTCATAATATTTATAAATACACTGCTCAAAAAAATAAAGGGAACACTTAAACAACACAATGTAACTCCAAGTCAGCCACACTTCTGTGAAATCAAACTGCCCACTAAGGAAGCAACACTGATTGACAATCAATTTCACATGCTGTTGTGCAAATGGAAAAGACAACAGGTGGAAATTATAGGCAATTAGCA